>VKOC01038699.1:0-12714 GCA_009364415.1 Spea multiplicata | reverse complement strand
ATATACGGGCTGAGTCCCAGTGGCCTTGCACAATATAAGGGCCGAGTCCCTGTGGCCTTGCACAATATATACGGGCCGAGTCCCAGTGGCCTTGCACAATATACGGGCCGCGTCCCTGTGGCCTTGCACAATATACGGGCCGCGTCCCTGTGGCCTCGCACAATATACAGGCTGAGCCTCTGTTCTCATCACCTACCTTATACAGACATAATGTCTCAGGATACTGTTCCATCCCAGGATGCCTTTATGGCCTGGTTAGGGGCAAAGTCTTCTAACTCAGTGGAATCCTTTTTCTCTAAAATGTCTGCCAATTTGCCCCAAGGGCAGCCTCCTGCTCCCTCCAGACCAGAGGCAATACCATCGGAGTCAGAATCCGAGAACTTTGAAGGAGAGGCATCCGGCTCCAAACGGCCCTGGAAGGGCAGTAGTGTTTCAGTCGGCAAGGGTAAGGTACCTGCCAAATGCCCAAAACCCTCTGACACTCTTTTGCATGACCTATTATCTATAGTGGACGTATGGCACGCGGATTCATCTAGTGAATCAGAGGCTTCAGCAAATCTGGTCTTGCCCAGAGATTTCGACTCACGTTTCGTCCGTGAGTATTTGGTGGATGAGCCCCACCTAGATGATCCCCAGCAGAACTTGGGAGCAGTCACCCAAATCCTATCCCTGGCAGACAGAGCAGTTCTACAGGAGACACCCCTTTCTCCCAAGACTATCCGAGATTGGGCACTTCATGTGGTATGCCTGTTGGGAAATGCAACTGTTTCAATCGCTTCTGAACGTCGCAAAGCGGCTTTACTCCTCATGGATCCCAGGTTGGCGGAATTGGGCCCTAAAGACCTAGGTGCAGCCACTTACTGTTTGGAGACACATTTGTCAAGGAATTAAACCGCCACGTATCCTTGATGACGTCATAGAATAAGGCCAAACTGTCAATGAGGAAGGTCTTTCAGACTGACCTTCGTTTTTCTGGGAGGGCTGGTCGGCCGCCAGCCGTTCATCCCAAGGCTCCTGGTACTTCCCTCAGAACCAGAGGTCCTACAGGACTCCGTTCCAACAGAGGGCCTTCAACCCACGCGGAGACGGTAGAGGCGCTTCTGGTTTTCCCAGGGGACGCTCCGTTTTCGGTAAGTCCGAATGCTTCTTGTCCTTCGTTCCCTTCCTCGGGGTTGCGGGCCATATATCATCTTTTTCCACGACTGGGTGTGGATTTCGTCGGACCCTTGGATCCCCCTAACGGTACAGGTTTTCCAGATAGTTTTTCAGCTCTTCCCCCTTTCAAGTACGCTGACCGCCCACATCTCAGAGGGCATTACCGATCAGGCCTTAATGGTAGCAGAACTCCGCACCTTACGCGACAAGGGGGCTATCCAGCGGGCAAAAGGATCAATCGGTTTCCTCAGCTCCTTTTTCCTAGTACGCTAATGCACCGGGGACTTCCGCCCAGTGATCAATCTACGGGCTCTCAATGCTTTCGTTTATCGCCACTTCAAAATGGAAGGGATCCGTCTCTTCTGAGACCTTAGGTTGGAAGGCGATTGGTTTACATGGTTAGACCACTCGGACGCTTTCTCTCCGTCCCAATTCACCCAGATTCCGGGCGATTTCTTCAGTTTCGCTGGGGCAGGCAGGTATGGCAGTTAAAGGCCCTTCCCTTCGGCCTAAGTTCAGCCCCTTGGTGCCTTACAAAGCTCCTGAAGCCGGTCATGGCTCTCTTCAGGTCCAGGGGTATCAGGTGTATAGTCTATCTAGACGACATTCTACTCTTCTCTAGCTGCCGGGAGACCCTGCTCGCCCAGACCGATTTCGTGGTGCAGACCCTTCACCAACTCGGGTTTCTAGTCAATTCTCTCAAATCCGAACTAGTCCCAAGCCGCTTTCTCTTCTTAGGCTTCTTAGACAACATGTCGGCGGTTCGATATATCAACCGCTTAGGGGGTTCTCGGTCCAAGTACCTCAGAGGTAACAAAGGACGTTTTTGACTTTTGCCTTGTGTGCAACATACTCTGCCGGCAGGATACCTCCCGGGCGCCGAGGTTCTCTTGGCGGACGGGTGCTCCAGACACTGGTGGGATGCGAGCGACTGGAGACTTCTCAGTTGGGTCTTGCACCTGGACCTATTTGCATCCAGGACAAATCCCCAGACGGTCATTTTGAGGGTCATCCATCACCTGTGTTGGGACGGGGGGCCTTTGGTTCTGGTGACCTCCCCCCCGTGGCATGCTCAGCCGTGGTTTCCAGCCCTGCTGCAGTTATCTGCCCAGGATCCTCTGGAGATCCCATCTCTGTACTATCCCCTGACGGGCCCGGAGGTCCAGGTTCATGCGCTCATCCTGGAAAGACATCTCCTCCTGGTCGTATGGACGATTTCAGGGGACCCCGAACGGTCTCGGGCCTATTGGAGGCGGCTCAGTCCTTGCTCCGCAAATCTTGGGCTCCAGGTACCAGTATGTCATACCGGACGGCTTGGCGAGGCTGGGCTCCTTGGAGTTTGGGACGGCACATGGATCCCCTTGGCTCCCTTAGTCTGCCACCTTTTGCGTGGTATTCGTTTATCCCGTCCTTCGGCGCCGCGCTACGGTTCTCTGTGGGAAGTAGCTGTCGTGTTAGATTTCCTTCGGGATGGCCAGACAACGATTCGCTCTCCCTCCGACAGTTGTCGGCGAAACTTACCCTTCTGTTGTGTCTCTTATGCTTTCGTAGGGTTTCGGATGTTAGCGCTTTGGATGCTCATGCTGTCTCTATTCTCCCCTGAGTTGTTCTCGTCTGTATCCTATCCCTTTTTTCTAGACGACCCAAAAATGTGTCGCCGGGTGTGTCAGGACTTATCTGTCACGCACGACGTCGATACGTCCGGTCTTGACATCTCAACTCCTCCTCTCCTTTGTGAAACCTTTCAAGGCTGTTTTTCTTCTCCTACAAGAGCATCGGTGCTCTTTCCGTCAGGGGGGCTGCGGCCTCCTGTGCCCTTCGGGCTGGTGGAGCTTTAGTGGCTATTCTGCGAGCGGCGGATTGGTCCCGTGCCTCCACCTTTCGGGCATGTTATTTCCGCCCGGTTTCTTCAGGGGCAATGGCGTTGGTTTCCGGCGTTAAAAATGCAAAATACGAAGCCTCCTGTCTTGCCTTAAAATTTGAAATTATTCTAGCCTTGGTGCCCGAATAATTATAATTTTAATAAAGACAGGAGGCGAGTATTTTCCCTCCCTGCCCTCCCGATGGTTAGGTGTACACTCTGGGTAAGTAAGCCTGGTTTGAATTCGTTTTGTGTTTTCTTGGGGTTTTTGTCTGCTCCGTTGCGTTTGATGTTTTGTGATGACTGTCAGTGATGCTCGTTCTACTGTGTTTTCCCATGTTTGTAAAGAATTTGGTTCTGTTATGTCTCTCTCTTTGTTTCAGCTTGATACCATCTCCGTGTCCCAGTTGGAGTGCATTGTCGCCTTGCTCTTGACTTTGGTTCCAGTTCGAGCCCCTGTTCTGAGTGTTGGGTTTTACGTTGCTAGATGGTTTGCTGCGTTATTCAGTTCCGGTTCACAGCGGACGAAAGAGGAAGAGGAAGATAGTTAAGGGGTTTATATACCACCTATGTACTGTTTCTATTGGTTGTTTTCACTTGTGTTATTAACTCTTTCTTTGCTGCTGTTGGTGAGAGTAAAGGAAGATATGCAAAATACTCGCCTCCTGTCTTTATTAAAATTATAATTATTCGGGCACCAAGGCTAGAATAATTTCAAATTGTAGGCTAGTGAGTGTAGAAGTAAAGGCCAGGGCAAATAACTGGAAAGATCCTTGTGAATTGTGTATATGTGTTGGTTAGGTTTGGTTGGTTGTGAATCATACGGAAAAAAATGAAATGAAAGGAAGGAAAAATCAAGATTTGCAAAGAAAAAGTAGATGATCGAAAAATGGACAAGGTGAATGAGTGGGCAATTGGCGACCCACTCTCTTGTTTCACTCCCAGGGCAAAGCATCCAAACACTGTCAGTCCATGACATTTGGGAGTGGAGTTCCAGAGCTCAAACACTAGCCCCTAGAGTAAACTGGCTACACCGGCGGAAGTAGCAGGCATCACCACACCGCAAACAGAAGCAGCCAGTGGGAGTAACTACCTTGACCATTTTGTAAAATTAACTTTCCAAGCTAAGAGCTGGGTACCCCAAATTGGGCAGATTGAATTAAGTTCAGATGAGGTGGCATGCGCTGTGGACTCAGTATATTTCCAGTCATAGAGAATGTAGCTGGGTCACAGTTACACGTGGTGGTAGAGGGGGAGGAAAGAGGAAAGGTTTAGCTAGTCCTGACCTTGTGCAGCCTTTGCCCGCTTGAGTGAAGATGTTGGGTGCATCAGCTCAGGAGTAGCTATACTGGAGGAAGCTGTTCCTTCTAACAGCCGAGGGAACAGCCCCTCTAGTATGAGTGGGGTTGAGAGCGTAGGAAAGGCTAGACAGGTTGTGGTGGTAGGGGACTCTATTATTAAGAGAGTAGATAGGGTAAGCTGCCGCTCTGATACGCTCAACCAGACAGTTTGCTGTCTCCCGGGTGCTCGGGTCCGGCATGTTGCTGACAGAGTGGATGGATTATTGGGAGGGGCTGGGGAAGACCCGGCTGTCATGGTCCATATTGGTACCAATGACAAAGTCAGTGGAAAATGGAAGGTCCTAAAGAATGATTTCAGGGAATTAGGAGATAAATTGAAGAAAAGGACCTCCAAGGTAGTATTTTCAGAAATATTACCTGTGCCACGCGCAACAGTAGAAAGGCAGCGGGAGATCAGGGAGGTAAATGCGTGGCTAAAGTCATGGTGTAGGAAGGAGGGTTTTGGCTTTCTAGAGCACTGGGCTGATTTTGCGCTTGGGTACAATCTTTATAGCGGTGATGGATTGCACCTAAACGGAAGAGGGTCTGTTGTGCTAGGGGAGAGGATGGCTAGAAGGCTGGAGGAGTTTTTAAACTAGTGGTAGGGGGGAGGGACACAGAGATCTTGAAAATGGAGTGCAGAAAGGAGTGGGGCTTCAGATCAGAACAAGGGGGGTGGAGATGGGGGGAGGGGCAAGATCAGAACAGAGGAGGTATGTATTAATAAAAATTCTCATAAAATTCAAGAGACTCAGGGTAATATTAAATGTATGCTTGCTAATGCAAGGAGCCTAAATAACAAAATGGGAGAACTAGAGGCAATAGCATACACTAACCAATATGATATAATAGGGATAACAGAAACATGGTGGGATGAGACCCATGACTGGGCAGTTAACTTAAAAGGTTATACATTATATAGGAAGGACAGAAAAAGCAGGAAGGGAGGAGGAGTATGCTTGTATGTTAGCAACGAGCTAAAGTCAAATATTAAGCATCTTGAAGGCGACAAGGGATTTGTGGAAGCTTTATGGGTAGATATCAACTTGGGGCAAAAAAAAGGAAAAGAACTACTGGTTGGGATATGTTATAAACCACCTAATGTTAATAATGATGAGGAAGAGCAGCTGTTAGAACAAATTGAGAAAGCTGCACATCTGGGTAACGCGTTAATTATTGGAGATTTTAATTACCCGGACATAAATTGGGATAGAGAGACTAGTAGTTCTGCAAGGGGATCCAGATTTTTGAACCTGTTAAATGACACCTTCATGTCACAACTGGTACAAGCACCAACTAGAAAGGATACTTGTTTGGATCTGGTGATAACAAAAAATGTTGATCTTGTGTCTAACATTCAAGTGGGGGAGCACTTGGGTAATAGTGATCACAATATGGTCTCTTTTGAAATAAACTCAAAAAAGAAATTGCCCATGGGGAATACTAAAACGTATAATTTTAAGAAGGCCAATTTCAATAAGATAAGGGCAGCTTTACAACTTATTGACTGGCAAAAACTCTTCAGGGATAAAAATACTGAGGAAAAATGGAGTATTTTCAAACAAATATTAGAAGGGTACACTTCTCAGTATGTACCACTAGGAAACAAATATAAAAGAAACAAATTGAAACCGATGTGGCTTAGTGGGGTCGTTAAGCAGGAAATTAAAAATAAGAAAATGGCTTTTACAGCATTTAAATCAGACGAATCAGAGGCATCCTATATAAGATATAAGGAAGCCAATAAAGCATGCAAAAAAGTGATTAGATGGGCTAAACTAGAAAACGAGAGGGTGATTGCCAAAGAGAGCAAAACTAACCCCAAAAAATTCTTTAAGTACATAAATTCTAAAAAAACAAAGAATGAAAACGTAGGTTCATTAATAACAGAGAGGGGAGTGTTGGTTAAGGAGGACCAGGAAAAAGCAGAAACTTTAAATAACTATTTTTCCTCAGTATATGTTAAGGAGGGACCTATGGCAATGGATATACATAGGACCACTGAGAAAAATTTTCAGTCAAACTGTGAGTGGATGGCCCAGGACAAGGTGCTGGAGCAACTAAAGAAAAATAATGTTAACAAGGCTCCGGGGCCTGACGGTATTCACCCACGAGTACTTAAGGAGCTGTGTCAGGAAATAAGTGAACCTCTGTTTCTAATCTTTCGGGATTCTTTTCTTTCAGGAATTGTACCAGAGGATTGGAGGAAGGCACATGTGGTTCCTATTTTCAAAAAGGGTTCCAACTCTGTGCCCGGAAATTATAGACCTGTGAGCCTAACTTCTGTTGCTGGGAAAGTATTTGAAGGGCTGTTTAGGGATAATTTTCAAGAATTCCTTGGGAAGAATAGTATTATTAGCATAAATCAGCATGGTTTTATGAAACATAGGTCCTGTCAAACTAATTTAATTGCATTCTACGAAGAAGTAAGTAGAAGTGTCGATCAGGGTGTTGCAGTGGATGTAATCTACTTGGATTTTGCCAAGGCGTTTGACACGGTTCCACACAATAGGTTAGTATTCAAACTGAAAGAAATTGGCCTAGATGCAAATTCTTGTTCTTGGGTAGAACATTGGCTTAGAGGTAGAGAACAGAGAGTTGTTATAAATGGTAAATTTTCAAGCTGGTCAAAAGTGGTAAGTGGTGGCCCTCAAGGTTCTGTTCTGGGACCAATTTTATTCAACATATTTATCAATGACCTGGCAGTAGGCATTGAAAGTCATGTTTCTGTGTTTGCAGATGACACTAAACTAGGTAAAGTTATACAGGGCGAGCAGGATATTACTGTGCTGCAGAGGGATCTAGATAGACTGGGGGACTGGGCACACAAATGGCAGATGAAATTCAATGTAGATAAATGTAAAGTTATGCACTTCGGGGTAGCGAATGCACAAGCAACCTACACCCTAAACGGTAGTGAATTAGGGGTAACGACAAATGAGAAGGATTTGGGAATTGTTATAGACAACAAACTAGGCAACAATGTGCAGTGTCAGTCTGCAGTTGCTAAGGCCAGTAAGGTATTGTCGTGTATAAAAAGGGGCATCAATTCGCGGGATAATATAATTTTGCCTCTGTATAAATCAATGGTAAGGCCACACCTTGAATATGCTGTGCAATTTTGGGCACCTATTCTAAAGAAGGATATCATAGCACTAGAAAGGGTGCAGAGGCGGGCTACAAAATTAATAAAAGGAATGGAGCACTATAGTTATGAAGAAAGGTTAACTAATTTAAATCTGTTTAGTTTAGAAAAACGTCGCCTCAGAGGGGATATGATAACGTTATATAAATATATTCGGGCCAATACAAATCTGTTCATAAACAGGACTATGCATAGGACACGTGGTCATGCGTTTAGACTGGAAGAAAGGAGATTTAGACTAAAGCAGAGGAAAGGGTTTTTTACAGTAAGGACAATAAGGATGTGGAATTCTCTGCCTGCAGAGGTAGTTTTATCAGAGTCTGTACAGACGTTTAAACTGCGACTGGATGGATACCTGGAAAAACATAATATTCGGGGATATAATCTTTAATTATGGGGAAACAGCTTATTGATCCAAGGAGAAATCTGACTGCCATTTTGGGGTCAAGAAGGAATTTTTTTCCCTGGTTAGTGCAAAATTGGAAAGAGCGAAACCGGGGTTTTTTGCCTTCTTTTGGATCAACAGCAACAAATTAACAGATATAGGAAAGGCTGAACTTGATGGACGCATGTCTTTTTTCAGCCTATGTAACTATGTAACTATGTAACTATGAGCTTTGAATAGTGGTTGGCGGACATGATAGTAGCTGCTGCGCAACCCATGAGAGTGCAGGCCACACTCTTTTCTCTTCATCCCGGTAGCTAAGAGGATCAACATTAGGCGCAGAAGGAACTTCACAGAGGTGAAGTTTGACCATTTCAGCAGCAGTACTCTCCTTTCTGCTGCTAGCTCTGTCAGTGGGTCCGACTATACTTCCAAGTGCCTCTTCCCAAAACGAAGCTGCTCCACTCGGCTGTGTTGTGCTGCTTGCGGCTAGGAGTAGTCTTCCCCTTTTACGCTGCCAATCAGGCACCTTTTGAACCAATTGCTCCCGGTAGCTACTAAGAACATTGAATTTGATTGCTAGCTTTCCCTTAATCCTTGGATCGCTAAGGCACGCTAGCATCATTTCAGGACTTTCTTCCATGCATTTGCGAAGGTGTACTTTTAGCAGATCCTTCAGCTTCCTGACTATGGCTGCTACGTCAGGATGTAGAGTGGCACCTTGAACAGCCGCACGTTTTTCAAGGAACACATCCATCTTGGTGCCTAGATGGGAGAACACTGGGATTACCTGGGCCAGACTGGCAGTGTTTGATCTTAATTTTCTGTGGAATATTCCCTGAATGGTTTAAGGACTGCCACTAGCTGGGCAATCACTGTCCAATCCTCCCTGAGATGTAATCCCAATATTATGCTTTGAGGCAAGATTATAGATTGCCCTCTGCTGCTCCAAAATCCTCTCCAGCATAACTAAAGTGGAGTTCCACCGCATACTCACATCTTGTCATAGACAGTGTATAGGAAGACCTGTCTCTCTTGCTCTTCCCTCAAAGGTTGGCTAGCCTTAACACTGTGGTGGAAGTGCCCAGCGATCTTTCTGCAGCGGGACAGAACTACTGCTGCTACATTAGTTCCTTCTGACATTACTGACTTGACTATAATGATGATGAGGGCTGCACAGCGTACACCAACAATATGACCATCTCGCAGCACTTTCACCATGTTTGCACCTCCGTCGTTACCACAAACCCAACTTCAACATTGGTGCCAGCCTCTGCTCCCACCCAAAGTTAAAACATTTTCCTTATTGCATGCAGAATATTTTCAGAAGTGTGCTTTTCATCCATCACTTCTGCATGGAGAAGGAATGCTCGGTAGCTAGCTTTCTTTCCAGTGTGCTGTCAAGGAAAGAAAGGCATGCTGCCCGATAGGTGCACTCCACAAATCTGTTGTGAAATGTACACACTGGCCAGCAGCCATGGGAAGCTCCTCTTTCACTGCTGAAACAGAGGACCAGTACAGTGAGGGGACAATATTCCTACTGCTGCCATCAATTGTTTAAAAGGCTTCCCTTCAATCATGGAAAAGGATGGACCTCCAACAGCAATGAACTGCCAAATAAGTCTGGTTATTTGATTGCCCTGCTGTTTGGACATTTTTACTACTACTACAGCTACCTTGAAGCTTTGCTTACTACAGTTGTCGTCACACAGTCAATCTTTCTTGAAAATAAATTAGAAAGTAAAATTTAACAGCAAAACAGTTAGCTTCACTGCTTGCTGAACAAAAAACACACAGCACTTATGCGGCTGGACTCACTTGCCCAACAAGTTCACTTCACTGATGGACTGAGGTGAGCAAAACACTAAGGGGTTTTTAATAAAATAAAATTAAAAATGAGAAAATAATATTTAGCAAAACAGTTACCGTCACTGCTTGCTGAACAAATATACACACAGCATTTATGTGGCTGCACTCACTATCCCAACAAGTTCACTTCACTGATGGACTGAGGTGAGCAAATCAAATGAAATAAAAAATAATTAAAATTAGTAAAATGAATAATAATATTAAGAAGAAAAATTGACTTTGCCTTTTGCTGTTGCTAACACAAAGCACAATCTAAAGCACCACCAGTACTAGTAAGATTAGCTTAACTTTAAAATTAAAATGTATTAACTAAATTATTAACTAAGTAATTCATTAATTATTAGGGATTTCTTATATTGATATAATTAATAATAAAAATTAATTATCAACTTCTAGCTTAAGCTTAAGGGTAGTAGTGGACTGGTTAATCTTTATGTGGGATAAATTAACTCTTCTATCTGACAGAATATCTCAAGCAAAATAAGCTAATACAATATAGCTAATTTAGCTAGCTAAAATGAATAATAATAATATTAAATATTAATAATATAATAAGCTAATATAATATAGCTAATTTAGCTAGCTGGAATTATAATAATAATATTATTATTAAATATTAATGATTTTATATTACATACTAGTAGTCATCTACACTTGTACAGTATATGACAATATTATTATTATATATTATATTAGTAGTACTATTACATTGATAAATTATACTATTTAATTAATCATTCAAACAGTTCAGCTTAAATAACTAAATTAGGCACTGCCAGCCCAGGGAGGCACTGTGTGCAGCAAACTGTCAGCTCAACAGCACTACACAATTGACACAGAAGCACTGGAAAAAACTTACTTCAGTAAGAGTACACTGTGAGAAATGGCAGGCAAAGGATTACCAGTCCCACACAGAACAATCTCTCTCTCTGTAACGCTCGGATGCAGCACAGCAGTGTTGCAAAAGCAGTCACAGCGAAAATAAGTGGATTCAAATGCAAGCTGTGTGTGCTCTTATATAGCTGTTTCCTATTTCAAAAAAGCAGCACAGACATGGGACAAGCCCTCAGCATGATGTCACAAGAGTGAGCTGATTGGACACACGAAGATCAGCTCACTCAATCTGTGTCCTCCTCTTTGAAAAATTGGCGAGCGTGCTGCAAAAACAAAGACGAACACGAAGAAACAAAGATTCTTCGTTTTGTGCGTCTTTATGTACATTTTGACGCCGCCGCCGCCGCCACCACCTTTGTTTGTTTGGTTTTCGGTTTGAAAGACGAAATGCACTATTCGTGTTAGTTGTCATGTTCCCCCGAAAACTAATGCACAATGATATTTTTTAGTACCTTATCTACATGAGAAACAAAATTATCGAGTTTGTTGACTGTAACATACTTGAAACATTATTAGATTACTATAAAATGCAGACTATGTATTCATCAACTTGGGCCTTTATCCTTATGTTTTAATTATGGATAATACCATATAGCTGGAATATTATACTGCTGGAACATGCAGAATTAATTCTCATTATGTATGTATGTCGATATTTTTAGAACAATTGACAACCCGTGGCATTTTATTTATATGAGAAACAAAACTATACATTTTTTTTGCACTCGACTTGAATATTTCGAATATTGAATATTATGGATTTTGTTATGGAACCTTAAGGGTTCAAATTACAGCAGGTTGAATCTTATAATGTATTATCATGTTTGGCGGTCCCTACTTTTAGCACCGCCACCTGATTGTATTCTGTTTTTTTTTCTTGGTATTAGTTACAAAGTTGGAGATGCAAATGTATATATATACGATACATTTATATCTCTTGTGTATGAATGATGTATATGTTTTGAGCAGCAAGCGAGGGATCCTGACGGCTATATCGGGGTACGGGTTGTTCTCTGGTAAACACTATGGGGTGACTGTTAAGAAAAAATAGTGAAACTAAATCTTGTAACAATTAACACTAAGGGTTTAAATACTCCTCAGAAGAGGTCATATCTATACGACACATTAATCTGAGAAAGTTTCCAATTATGAAACTTTGGAAAAAAAACCTCGCCCTTACGGAAAAATGGGAAACCTAGAATTAGTCAAGCAACAATCTCAAGAAGCTGTAGATACCTTGGCTTAGGCTTCCCAGATATAAGAATGCTACACGAAGCTGCAATGTTTATGTGCGTATTACACTGGGACATCAAAAAAGATAAAAATCTAGGATGGCTTTATTGCGAATGTAATCAGACTAATGAACAGGAATTATTTAAATTTTTTTGGCTTAATCCCCGTATTTTGAGACAACAAAAAATTACTAATCTTATTATTCGCAATGCAATAAAAACTAGCACTAAGATTAGGATAATGATGGGTGTAGAAGCGAAATTTTCTACCAATACCCCCATAACGGTACTTAAGCATTTCACCCAAGATATAGACCTATCAAATTGGCGGTTAAGTGGTATTTTAACATTTGGCGATTTGATACCGAATGCCAGTGTTTTGAGTTTTCCTGCAGTCCAGGCAAGATTTCCTTTATTAGTTAATGAGTTTTTCACATACTTGAGAGTGAAACTTTTCTTGAAATCTAATGGAATTTCCCTGCCATCAGAACAGGATATATTCATTAACAAACATAGTAAAACAAATCTTATATCTAAAGTGATGAGTTATCTAGATACCCATAAAAACAATCTACTACCCTCTTCAATAGAGAAATGGCAGAGCGAATGTATGATTTCTTTTTCAATAGAGAGCTGGTCACTTGTCCATTCAATCTACATGAAATGTTTTTCAAACTTCTTCACCGTTGGTATCTGGTCCCTTCTCGATTAGGCAAGTTTCCTAACCCAGGCCCTAATCTTTGCTGGAGATACAATTAAGAGGTGGGGACCCAATCCCATCTATGGTGGTCATGCAGTAAACTGATAAATATTAAATTAGAAACCGTTAAGGT
>VKOC01038623.1:0-14001 GCA_009364415.1 Spea multiplicata | reverse complement strand
CGGCAGAGATGCAAATTCTCTGGGCATTCGTCACACGGATCTGTGCGTTAAACCGTCGCTCACAGCGCTCACAGCGCTGATTTTAAAGTAAACAGAATCTCCTTTGAACTTATTTCTCCGGCTGTATGAAAAAGGAAATTTAACCAGTTTGTTGCTGAAGGGGTTTTTTACCCCTCGCCTTTAGCCATCTTGTTGGGTGCGAATTTTATGTAATCCGGACTGTTTACGCAGATACCCGGCCATTCAGCTGACACGGCCCTCGTCAACAGACATTGGAATTAGCTCTTTTGTTCGGGATAAAGTGAGCCGTTGTTTGCTTTGAATTGTATTTGCCGCCCACACTCCCTCACCTCTGTGCCTGAGCTTCGTGAAAGTACCATGCTGATCCTGCGCGGATCGGGGTTATCGCACGCTCACTATTACGAGATAAACGTTTTCGAGATAAAGAAGCGGCCAGAAAAATCCATCTGACCTGGGGTCCTGACCCGGAGATTGGGTGCTTCAGAACCAGATTCACAGAGAGACCCCTAAATGAGACGAAGAGACCCTCAACATGGCCAACTCCGGATCCAGGCCACTTACCTGAGAGACGACTAAATGCGACCAAGAGATATCTCCAACGTGAGGATGTACAAAAAATGCAACACAGCTCCCTCTAGAACCAGGCCAATAACCAGAGAGACCAAAAGAGACCCACAACATGAGAGATCTCTAAAAAAACCGCAGCACAGTCCACACTGGAACTAGGCCACGGTCCTACAAAGAGGATCACAAACTGGCAGCCGATCTCCAAATTCCTTTATCTAAAGTGAGTGATCTTTTAAGCAACCTCAACATTTCATTTACAGCTAATGGAGACTGCAAAGGGAGACGGTGTGAGAAGTGCTGCAAATCAAAGCCCTGGACGTGAAATAGTTCATCTGCGCAGATGATCAAGCTGTTCAAGAAATGATCCAAAATTCTAAATTAAATTTCAATTAAAATGAGAAACTCATCAGACGGGCCGACATCAAACGACACGGCGCAGAGTAATGTGATGGCTGCTGCCGCTACAAACCTGGATTTATCTTCTACACAAGTGGAGGTGCATAAGCATACAATGCACACTCAGGTACAGCACATCATTACACAGACCGACACTTACGCTTAACGGACAGACAGCCAGGGTAATGCTTGTGGGAAAGTTTTTTCTTTCTTGCTGAAATGGTTAATAAACTGTTAACTGAAAATACAGTATAATGAACCATCGGAGCCCAAACTCATCATTGTACACAGAGCTGACGCATGCCCCAGACAGACAACAAACACAGAATTCCCGTCCGTCAACAGACCCCTTCCCAACGCTCGCTGTCCCCCTGGGGAAAGGAGAAGGAATGCGGGCCGTTCAAAGACTTTACTTGGCCCATAGAAAAGGTGCTGTTCTCTACCCAACACACAGAACATGGATAGCGCTAGTGGTATAGACGGAGAGAAGCCATCAGAAAGCTTTGACCAGACAATGCGTAACAGGAAAGGGAAACAAGGAACATCAATGCTACACCGCTCAGCAACCCTAGATCTAACAGACAGCGTAGGTTCTAAGAGAGAGAGTTCTAAGAGACAATGCCGGATCCGCCGTTCAGTGCCAGTTCTGACGGACAACGATAGATCTAACCGACAATGCCGGATCCACCATTCAGTGCCAGTTCTGACGGACAACGATAGATCTAACCAACAATGCCGATCCACCCCATTCAGTCCAGTTCTGACGCGACAACCGATAGATCTAACGACAATGCCGGATCCGCCGTTCCAGCTGCCAGTTCCTGACGGACAACGCATAGATCTAACCCGACAATGCCGGATCCACCCATTCAGTGCCAGTTCTGACGGACAACGATAGCATCTAACCAACAATGCCGGACCACCATTCAGTGCCAGTTCTGACGGACAACGATAGATCTAACCAACAATGCCGGATCCACCATTCAGTGCCAGTTCTGACAGACAGCGCCTGATCTGATGCGTAACACTGGTTCTAACAGATAACACCGAGAACTTGTACGTCTTTGCACACGACATGTGCCAGTCTGACATTCCATTTGTACTAAATTATTGCCCTTGACGTAACGTGGCCTCTGTAGACGGCGCTGTAAGCCATCAGTAGTGGACAACAACGTTTAGAACCACACTGCTCTCTCTCACACCCGCCTTGAGCTGTATGAACACAATCCCCCACCCAATATTTCTGTTATCGCATAATCCCGGCTGGTTACATTTTACTCCACCAGGAGCTCAGAATTAGACAATGATTGCTCACGATGAAGCTGAACAATTGGTTTTCAGCCACCTTTCCCATTAATGAAAACATTAAAGGTTAACCGGGGGTTCAGCAGGTCTAGTGAAGCCACCACTTGTTAGTGCACAGGTCCAGGGGCAGGATATGCACCATTAACACCTTTCCCAGTGACCCGGGGCTATTCCCAGTTCAGGAGTAATTGGGAGATTCACTGTGAGATTTATCTTTTCTGATGGCTTCAATCCCTACACCTGGAAAAAGGAATCGAACGCATTACACGATATATATTAATAAAAGATAAAACGTGCCGGTAACATCTGAGATTTATGGTTTTTACACTCACATATATATATATATAATATATATATATATAATATGTGGTGTGTGTGTGTGCTGTGTATATACCGTAATAATATATATATATATATAATATATATGTTCATATACACAAGATCACAGGGCCAAGCAAAAAAACAGTCAACTCCATGTAACGATGACCGATATCCTGATAATTCAGGGTTTTAGCTTTTCACTTTCACGGCAATCGCCTTCCCGACACTTTATTAGATGTACAAGAAAGAAAAACATTTGTTCACCAATCAACTGATTCCCTGCAATAACCCCGTTTTCCATCTAATAATAACATTTCTCTTATTGTAATTACTGAAGCGGAATAAGTTAATATATAAATCATTAATGTCCAGATATTACTGCGGGTAAATTATACACTCGGCTGCTACAAAGTCCCAACAGCAGAGAGAGAGAGAGAGAAGACGGCTTACGGCCAGGCTGTACGGGTGTAATAATTCTATTTACACCCGGAACGTACACTGCCAGAGAGACCCCATAGATTGTTTTAAAACACACACATTTATAGCATTTACTTTTGTATAAAGACTGGGGATAAAACATGGCTGGCTGGGAGGTTTTTGGACTCGCTATTTGACCCTCGGCAAGGAAAGCTTTGAGTCTCAGGTGCAAAGAATTAAGACAAACCAACCTGATGCTTATCAAGAACATGAATGGAAACCTATCTACTAAAGTGCCTGAAGTTGGAGATTTCAGGGGGGTTTCTGCCTTAAAAATGAATTGTATGATTTCCAGGGCAGATTAATCAGTGCAGCTTAGAGAGGGAGACATCCCGGCAACTTCTTGCTTCTACTTCCAGGGCAAACACTGGGGAGATAAAGCTAAGCGGAGAGTCTTCCTTTATCCACACAGAGCTCGTGGCTCGAGATCCAGGGGAAGCGCGGAGTTAAGTGCTTAAGGACGCAGATGCAACTTTGTTTTATTACGCAGAAATAAAAGGCGATCTGTAGGGACCGCTTGAGTCCTGCCTTCTCTCTCTCAGCTGCTTTTCTTGGAAACCGCAGACAAGAGGAACGGTCAAAGTACAAGTAAGAAACTGATATTTTACAGAGAAAGTGTATTTAGCACTGGAGCTGCTCAACACATAGGTGCCCCTACACACTGCAGCATTGAACAGTTTAGGAGATTGAGCCCCAACGTTAACTTTCCGAGCAGCTTCTGCCGAGTTGCAGTAAAATATTCAGTTCTCGCGTTGTCTCTGAGCTGCGTGAGTTGAATTCGGCGCTGGTGACCGAAGTGGGAGAGCTTCCCAGCAATGAGACCCGAGGCGGGTTTTATTTTTTTTTTTGCGTTAGGAGCATTGGATATTTCAACGGTTTATAACAAAATATTTCTGGGATTCTGTAAACCCACAGAGATAACCAAGTTTACAAGAGGGACCCCCAAACACTTGGATGGAAAATCTTAATGGAAAATCCACAAGGGTTTCAAACCTTCCAAAGACTTCAGAGTGGAAAACTTTCCGAGGTATCTCAATTCTGGGGAATTTCTGAGTAAAATAATTTGCATTGTCTGTAATTTCCTAATTATGCCGGGGAACCACCGTGCCCGCTCTAAGCATGTGCGGGTGGCACGCTGCCATCCTACCCTTTAATCACATTCCCAAGGGTTAAATGAGAGAAATTTATCCAGATTGACAGGTAAGACATCCGGGCTCGCTAAATATTCACAAAACACATTATCCTTTCAAAAATCTCACACGGATCTGGAATATTCAGCATCCGCACGTTCTCCTGTCAATTCTCAAGAATCACTAAAACAGAAAGGAAAACATGCTTCGCTGTTAAAGATCCAAAAACGGCAAATAAGCAAGATCTGGGAATGTAAAAAAGGAACGTCGCTGTACAAAGAAATAGGATTTCTCCCAAATAATTCTGCACTTTTCCTGCTCTCGTTCTTTTACAGTTATTACTAATTATTGATAATATTATTCAAACATTAAAAAGGATTTCTAAGAGGGAAGCCCCAGATCCAATCAGCACCCGCACAAACCGGCAAATAGAAATGAGAGAGAAAAGCGGCTCAAACGGCTGAACGCACAGAATTCTACACAAATGCTAATTTCTAAAACCTTTTCTCTTTACCAAATTCTTCGAAGGTTTTATTAACATTAATCCTGCAAGTCTGTGGAGAGAAGGTCTTAAACAATTCAGTGCCTGAGCAACCAAGTCATCTCAAAGAGAAAAGGAAGATTAACATACAAATACGGCTCCGGCGTAACCCGGCGGTGAAGAATCTCACAGGCTGCTTATTACCCCAACACTGCGTAGAGCGCTTGGAAAATAACCCAGTACCCTCCAAACAACACACCGGTTTCCCCTACTGTGCCGCGTATTAATAAAGGCAAAAACCCACGCTGAGGACGTTGTTACCACAAATTGTTTAGTTTATGTTTCAAAGAACATAAAAGAAACTGAAACAAATTAACCATGTGCCAAAAACAAACTCAAACAAACATCGATACATTTTTTTTCGCCTTTATCAATACCGGGGATCTTTATCAATACCGGGGATCTTTCTAAGTACCGGGGGACCTTTATCAATACCGGGGATCTTTATAAATACGAGGATCTTTATTTAATACAGATATACAAATATTGAACATTCCAGGACGTAAAAGAAGAACATTTGTCACACCTGATGGATAAAAATACACTATATTTAAGTGTTATTCTGATAAAGATTTAGTGAAATTTGATTGAGCTGTAGCGTATTATGTCGTATGCTAATACGGCACAGAGTGCGTGTTTAATGATCACACTTTGCCGTCCGTGTAATAATTAACACAATCTCTGGGATGTGAAATAATCGTAGCCTTAGACTGTTACGGAACGCCAGACACGGCCGTCGTGTTTATACAAAATACTCGGTGTAGTTTTTCTTCCCTCTGTCTATTTTTATGGGGAGATACGGATCGTGACTGATATCCTCACACAGAAAATACTGAAACAAAATGAGAGCGGTGTTAAAATGAATACATCTCTCTCATACAGGGAGTGCTTTTTAGGCAAAAATTAGATGTGTGCTGGAAAAAAAATGGCTGATATGGGAACCCTGTTCCTGGCCCAAACCCTGGCCATGCGGCCAGTTCTGATAAACCCCGGTCGGGCTCCGTCCCGATACATTGCGCTGCCGGAGCCGTGCACAGAATTCCAAGCAGCTCTTCACCTGAACAGCCCCATAAGGAGCCATTCGCCTCGTTTACAAGCCTTAAACACTTGTGATCTTTAACCCTTCCCCGGCCGGCTCATACTGCAATGGAATGTAGTATTATGCTGCGGCCTGAAAGCTTTCAAATCAACAATTGCTTTCTAACATAGAAAACGCCGTCTGCTTTCACTGTCATCTGCGTGCAAGGAATCCCCAAACAATAGCCTCCGTCTGGGGCCGGTTTAGGCTTTAACAAGGTGTAAAAGTGAGATTTACAAAGAATTCTGCTCCACCCCCAACACTGTAACCCTCCAGGTAGGGTGACAGAGCGCAAGCCACCGCGCACACCATGGGCATACGCTTTGCATGCAGAACCATAACTTAACAACGGCTGTCCGGTCCGTACCGGGGACATGTACCGTTCCGGGGCCAAGAGAATGGGAAATGGCACGGAGAACCTGAAAAATGCGGAATGGGAAAAAACTAAAGCGTCAATGCATCACCCCGGCGATAACGCCACGATCTTCACACCATCCTTTGGCCACTTCTATCGACAAAGAGAGAGAGAGAGAAAGAAAGAAAGAGAGAAACTGGAAAGAAAGAGAGAGGCCTTCGTGTCGGTTTAATTAAAACCACTCGCAGCCCTTGTTGGCTGTTCTTCCAGGATCGCCACATGCCATATATCGGAATTATTGCCAAAACCCAGCTCTGTAAATATCGCCGTCCCCCCCAGCCACAAAACTGGATAATAAATTCCGCCTCTTATTGTAGCCAAAGAAAGGGCTTTTTTCCGGCCAACACAGACAAGGGTCTGTGCCGGGAGATGCTGGGGGTGAACCGGGTAACCGATACCGGCAAAAACCACACGGGTTTCATTCTGCTGTGTGAATGCGATGTCAGGTCAGTCCAATGTACAGCAAGCCGCACTTTATACCACCAAATAATGACGCAAAGAGCACAATGAGAGCAGGACATCCATAGGGCCATCTATACTGCCCTGTATATGGGTCCACATGGAAAAAGCAATTCAGCTAACACCCCACCGCCTGCCCCGGTGCCATTATCACCCCCGACAGCCGCAAAGCCAGTGGCTAGTGACAGACACTCGCCAAAGGAGTCTCATTGTCTATCACAGGGTAATAAACCATTGTTCAAGCAGCAGCCTGAGCAGGTCGCTGGCCCTATGCTTGTCACATTATTCACATGTTGAGGTAAATCCATCTCCCCCAACCAAGGTACCCCACAGAGTAGCCCCGTCATCTACCTGGTGCCCTGTTACCACCCGGCAATCAGCCTGCAACCCCACTGTGACTGCAGTGCATATGGCCCCATAATACAGGGGTACATCCTGCGCGCCCCAGATTTCCCTGCAGAACATCCGGAGCCCCATGCGCTCATATTCCCCTGCGCAGCACTGTGTACCCTCATAACCCACTCAAAGCACTTTGCTCCCCACAGACCCCTTGCAGAAGGATGAGGGGGCACTTACCTTCCACAGCCATTGCCAGGGGCAGCAGACACAGACACACAATCCAGCAGAGACCCATGGTGAGCTGGTCACTCAGTTCAGGGCTAAAGTCCACTCAGCCATTGATGCCCAGGGGAGTGGGGGGCAGCTGGAGGCAGCATGCAGCACTGGGGGGGCAGGAGAGCCACTCGCAGACCCCAGCAGCAGAATGAAGCATCAAGCACAGGGACAGAGCACTGAGCGCAGCCCAGGCTGGGAGCGTACCATCTGCACTAAGGACAGGGGGGAACAGCCAGCTCGGGGCTGCCACAGGGACCCCCAGACTGAGAGGCTGCACTTTCACCAACACCCTGCAGCTGAGAAATACAACTGCACCGATCCTCGAACAGGGGCAGAGACAACTGCGAGGTGCAACCACAGAATTGGTAGATTGGTAAAATAGGTCTCCCCCTGGAGGAATGGATTCTCCCTGACCTGTCTGTCAAGCAGAGAAAGCCCAGATTTCTGCTACAATGTCTCTGAATGTATCACTGCAAGGGGGTGGGGGGCAGGAGGGACACAGCCTGGGGTAATAGGCAGAGGTGCACACAGCCATAGACAAAAGGGAGGGGGCTCACAGCCAGGGGGCAGCAGGCAGTGGGAACATAGCCAGGGGGAAGGGGGCACAACAGGGGGTAGAGGGCAACAACAGAATGGGGAGGAATAGCATAGGGCAACAAGAAGGGGACAGTTATAAGCAATATGTGAGGGCAACAGGTGGGGGCACAGCCTAGGCAGATGAGCAACATGTAGGTAGCATGGGTCACAGGGCAACTAGGGGTGCATGGGTGGGGGGACTCACTATCCATCAGGGCAAATATCATTTATACCCCTCCAATCAGGAAAGCCTCTATTGTCAAACATTTTTACAAAAGAGAGGCTGAAATGCTGGTATTTTAACTGATAACGTTCAGACAGACAAGAATTCTGAGTTTTTCTGTTTTTGCCATATTTCCTCCTGTCTAAAGTATTGTTTTGGGGAGTTTTTGCCAGGAGCCGCCCCTAGCTCCTCTCTCAAATTAGCGCGTTATAGCTGGAAAATTGCCCCTCTTTGTTTAAAGACAAAATGTGGCTGGCCGGCGTGCTCAGTATACCAGCAGGTCGGCCGGGCAGAGAATACCAGGCCCTGGCTGCTGAATGGAGCTCTGCTGGGGGGCTGCTTGGTGACAAAAAGCTGTATTGTTCCTGGGGACAGATACAATACCCGGCCAATGATAGGCTCTTCCTTCTCTATGTCCCTCTATCTCAATGGGGCAATCAATTCCCCCAGCACATATCCCCAGACTTTTGGGGTACCCCTGCCCACACTCTGTTCAGTTTGGAGATGTAAGAAGCCCAGGTGTTCGTCCCAAATCCTGGCTCAGAAGTTAATCGTTTGCTTTGGGGATTTACTGATTCTGTGGATTGTTTAGAAATCAGATATATTCTCTCATCACAGAGCATGGACCACATGAAGAAGTACAGGTCCAACAAATGAAACCAAGCAAGATCATGTACCACAAGAGCTGACAATCTATGCTGACCATTTGTGTCACAAACACACATCACTGAAACTCATTCTTTAAACAGTTAAAGACAAAGATCTTCTCGCTCGGCTCCTGTCTCTCAAGAAACTGATTGTTAAATATTGGGGAGAATCAGCTGCAACCGACGGGATATCCCGGTAACCGCTCGGCGGAATTCAGTGGGTCTGGAGCGCAGATGCAGCAACTATTCCAGGAGGTCCTTGGTTTCAATGAGGAAAGTGTTGGCTTAGTGTGTTGAGTGTGGAAGTAGAATGGTGACTGGAAAGTCCCACAGAGACTCGTCCTGGCAAACGCCGTGCAGTCATATTCGACCTCCGCCTCTAGCGTTTGACACAATGAGCCAGTTTTAAGCCTCTATAGTCTGTTCATGACGTCGACGCGACGGCCTTTGGATGGGATTTCTGTGGCTTTATGGCGTAAGAGACCACGGGTTTAATGGTCAGATTGCCTAGTACCCAGGGGATGAAGACCCTCCAATAATTACAGGCAGCTGCTGACCTCGCTGACCACCGCTAATGTCTTCTCACCCCATCTCATCACCAGCAAGGAAAATGCAGGGGATTTTCCTGCTAAAGGAACTGGGATTGGTGGAGGATGGGACTCCTAACTCCATGAGTGATCCGCCTGAAGAGAAACTTTAAGACTCGGATTAAAGTCTGGGTGAGAGGATTTTTTTAACCATTTTCTACTGAAAAGGTGCAATGCCTGTCTCATGTCACTAGCCAAGAAACAGTTAACAGCGACGCAGACACAATGGACACTTTACAAAAAGAAGGCAGAATCTAAAGGGTTTTTGCTAAATTGCCCCAATAAACCTGGATTCCAGGGCATGAATGACCTTACAGGTGTCGTTTCGGGATGGCTGCTCACGTGCATGCATTTTCCTTTGAGACGCCCTGATAATGGGGTGAGTTTAGCGAGTTCTGCTTCCAAACCTGTGCATTTCAAAGCTTCGGATCTGAAAACGAAATAAAAAAGCTGAATCTGAGATGGCAAAAACCAGAGGATTTCTCTGCAATAAGCTTTCATTACATCATCGTTATTAAACCCTTTGCAGCCAGGACATTTTTTTTTTCACTCAAAGAAGATTTGTATTTCTTGGGAGGCTTTGGCTGATGTTCCATCCTTCCTGAGTTTACATAAAAATTTTAAACGTTAATAATTGCCTTATGTTTGGCATGTATGTGAAATCGTAGAGTGCAAGCTCTTCTGGGTAGTAACTCCATGTTTATAAAGAATAGGAAGGATCGAGACACATACAATGCTCTAACGCAATGTGCAATTTGTAAAAAGTAGGGTAATTGGCATCGCGTATCGCAGCCTGCAGTCTCCTCGTTTAGTGGCAGTGTCCCCGGAGCCCTCCTTAGTAACACAGTCATCTGATTGCGCATGCGCTTAGCATGACCGAGGAGATCCCCCCTGACCCCAGAAACATTTATAAGAGTATGCTTTAGGTCATATTGTATGGAAAACCCTTCCCTACAGGCTGCCTCCCGGCGTTGTTTACATGCGGGGAATGCTTTAAAAGGAGGAACATGTTCGATTTAAGGGCACTTCACATTATGTGCAATTTGACATTTCACTTCAACACCCACAGAGCTGACACTCGACACCTGGACAATCCGACGACTCCTCTGGGAGCTCATTTCTTATTCTCATTTAAACCCAAAGAAGATGTAAGATGGCAGCTGCACAGGGGAGTTTGAGGAGAGCAGGATAAGGAATAACCAATTGGGGAATTAAAAGCCATCGACCCGTAGGACGCAGACAATGTGACCCCTGTGATCGCCACACAACCCTTGTTTTAGTTTGTTTTCAACATTTCTTATTGTAAATCGGGAGCAGACCCCAGTCTGACTGTGAATAGGGAGCGGACCCAAGTCTGACTGTGAATAGGGAGCAGACCCAAGTCTGACTGTGAATGGGGAGCGGACCCAAGGTCTGAACTGTGAAATAGGGAGCGGACCCAAGTCTGACTGTGAATGGGGGCGGACCCCGCGCTGACTGTGAATAGGAGCGCACCCCGGTCTGATGTGCAATGGGCGGAGCGCTCCCCGTCGATTGTGAATAGGAGCGCACCCCGGTTCTGAATTGTGAATAGGGAGCGGACCCCGTCTTATTGTAATAGGCGATCGCGCACCCCGCGTCTGATGTGAATTAGGAGCGGACCCGGTATCACTGTGAATAGGAAGCGGGAACCCCGGTCTTATTGTGAATAGCGAGCTGACCCAGTCTGAATTGTGAATAGGTAGTGACCCCTGGTCTGATTGTAAATAGGGAGCGGACCCCGGCTGACGAATAGGGAGCGGACCCCGGTCTGATTGTGAATAGGGAGCGGACCCCTGTCTGATTGTGAATAGGGAGCGGACCCCAGTATGACTGTGAATAGGGAGAGGACCCCGGTCTGACTGTCAGAGAGAGGATTGGTAGTAGTCAGCTGTATACTTTATTGATTTATTAGTTTATATACTGCCATCATATTCCGCAGTACAGTAGCGGGATCTCGAGGCGTTAGTTACGAGGGCTGAGACCTTGATGCATTTTCTCTTTAAAGCCTCCTTTTGCGCAGGATTACCCTCTGTCTGTCTGTCCCTAACTTTATATGCCCAGAGAGAGAGAAGGGGGGGGGTAGAGAATTCTTATAGGGAAGTCGTAAAATACCAGAAATACAGGAATGTCATAAAATCTGGCTCCAGATTATCAGGGATAACATCGTCCAGTCTGCACGTTACGCCAAGCGGATTTCCCGAGATCTCTGAAATCTGGTGAGGGGGGTGGGTATCATTTCCAGGGCCACCCCCCCCCTTACTGTGATAGGACCCAAACCCTTACATGATTCGCTTTCTCACCCAGGGCGGATTAGGGCCAAATCTGCAGGATAATCCAATGTAAATCAGAGAGGAAGGAGCTCGGAAACCATAGGTGCCGGAAGGGCAGTCAGTGTTGATGACGGTTCTCGCCGGGTCTCAGTCTGATGCACTTCAGTTGGCCAATAAGGGTATCCTCTTTACCAGCTATCAAGGTGCAGAGTTCTACCCCATTCTACAAAGAGAAGAATTCTTATACAAACCTGACCCATGAATCCACATGGCACAATGAATAATTGACACATTGTCGATATGTCACTCGGGGAGACTGGACACAAGACTAAAAATGTCTGGTTTAAAGCATAACACTGGTCCGCCGGCTCATACCTGCTGAAATGACGTTAAATACTGGAACAAAAAGCCAAAGCCAAGTCTGAGCAGTTGGCGGTTGTTCAAAAACAGAGTGAAAACCGCGACAGTCGGCATTACGCAGAGCAAAGGATGGGGACATATTTTTAATGCAACTCAGAAAGGAAACACTGTCCCCTTCTGCTGGGAAACCACTATCTCTGCCCGGAACCAGCAGGTTAGGGCCCGGGGCCTGATCCACCCAGAGAGTAACAAAGGTGCCTCTTGTCTGCCATGGACTGCCTGCCTTATAATTGCCATTACATAGAGCGCCACCTACTGGCTAAACCAGACAGTGCAGAGACTGCTCCCCGTACGCTGCAAATAATCTATTAGTCACAGAAATTATCAAAACGAGTGATTTCTCCCAAACTGAGCCATACCCCAAATAAAATGACAAAACAGAAGGGCCAATCGGCACGGCATGTTCCCAGCTTTAAATGTTCAAAGTTTTAATCCTCTGTTGGCAGGTTTCACACAGCACCCACCGCCATTACCCCGGCCGTTTATTACGGGCATCTTCCGGGTTGTTGATCGGCTCTGTCGCTGAATATTCAGTGAGATCATAAAGGGGAAGCTATTTGCATGGGAATCTTTTTCTTGTCCTTTTCAGCGCGTCACAACGAAGTGTGTCATATGGAGGCAGAATTTTGCTTCACGTAAACATATAATCCTTCAGTTCATGATTATTTCCCTGTGAATCCCACCTTCTCTGCTGGGAGGCCGTTCAGTACATGCGCTACATCGGCTGTTGGTGACAGTGATATCAGATTTACCAAGTATAATCCCGAGGCGCACAATTAAAGCGTGAAGGAGACTTCCAGAGAGGGCATTAAGTAGCATAGAAAGAGATTTCAGGCCACATAGAGACCGTCGGGTGATCTCATTACTTTCTCATTAAGGAAAAATCCCTTTTTTACCTGAAACGTTAGGAATCAGATGGAGCCACGTGAAAGGCCACGTCCAAGGCTTGGTGGCGCCGGACCCTCGCCTCTATTTAGTCTCGCCCAGCAGAAAGCCATTCGCTTAACACCTTCAGTGCCAGGTGGTTGGGTGCTGCATGTAGAGAAGTAACCTGATGGAGCTGGACACTGTGGGGTTACTGGGTCTGAGGGGCAGAGAGGCGCGCAGGCACGATGTATTCAACATTTTGGTGCGGATTTACTGTAATATTTTCCAAAATGGGTGGTCATTTTACAGCTCAGACTGGATCCACTAGGTGAGATTAGATTATAATTATTTATATATAATGACGTCTCTGAAACCAATAATTATTTCAGAAAAAATGTTATGAAGCATTTCCTCCCGGTGTTCCATAAATCCGATGATTGTACAGCGCTGCAGAATATGATGGTGCTATATGAAGCAATCATAATAATGAAGGCTGAAAGGGTTAATGTGGTTCACTGAAATGAAACTCAATGAGTCTGAAAATGCCGAAGGGTTTAAATTGTGAAAGTGAATTTTCACGCTGGATACTCGGCGTAGAAACGCCTGGAATTTGTATTCAGCCGCTAATCCGATTGGTTCCGCTGCTCCGCCTCTCCCCGCCCAGATCAGGACACCTCCTTGGGGCCAAACCGCGAGGTTTTTGATATAAATGGGTACGGCCCCAAACAGCAAGGGAGCCACGCTAGGTTCGTGCGTATGAGCGCCAACACGGTAACACGTTTCAGTCCGTGTCAAAGCAGCCCGATCGTCCGTGTTCATTAATCTAACGCATTAGCAGATCCGGCAGCCAAGCAGCGCTCGCCTGATTTAATTGTAAGGAACACGAGGAGACAAAATGGAGGCTTCGCTGTCTGAGGCGTCTTCCCAGCCCAGACGGAAAAAAAAGCCGCAAAGCGTTGGCCGCAGGCACACGCGTGTTGACCTGCAACAAGCCACTTCTCTTTATATCAACAGATATTCCTGGGCATTGGGCTCCAATGTGTACCCCGGGCACCGGATCCAGCG
>VKOC01038611.1:0-12994 GCA_009364415.1 Spea multiplicata | reverse complement strand
GCACTCTGGCATATAGGGGGTTAAAAGGCATATCATGGGACAGAGTGGCATATAGGGGGTATAAGGCATTTCTGGAGGCAGAGTGGCATACAGAGGGCTTAAACCCTTCGTGACAAAGGCTGATTTTACTTTTTGTACCCTTCGTGACAATGGCCGTTTTAACATTTCTGTGCTGCTCGGGTTTAGCTGTAATTTTATTCTTTCCTGTTTACTGAACCCACACAAATATATTGTTTTTTTCAGGACAAGAAGGGCTTTCTGTAGATGACATTGTTTTGATTGTATCATATTATTTATGTTAATTATTAAAAAAGTTAAAATATCGGTGAACACAATTTAGTAAAAAAAAACATGACGTTTTCTAATTATTGAACAAATCTTTTGTTAACGTTCATCTATAAAGAAGGTAATGAAAAAACCTGCTAAGATAGCATTCTAGCTATCTGGGTCCTGAGTTTAGAAATGTTTCTTATGTTTTTTGTTCTTCTCAAACTTTATGGGGCGATAAGTTACAGAGGTCAAGCGGTTTTTGCTATTTCAAGGGCCGATTTTTAACAAATCTGGTAATTTTCCCCGCAATGTTGCCATTTTGGGTATCTTTGAAGGGCCAATGCAATTTCCCCCATCAAATCATATATTTTTGAAAACTAGACACCCCGAGGTATTTTAAATGCTAGTATTTTAACTCTTTCCATGCACCATATCTACCACCAGTCTTTGTAAAATTGTCATTAAGGGGTTAAAGGCATATCATGGGGCACTCTGCCTCCAGAAAAGCCTTATGCCACCTATACAACACCACCCCACACACACACTTACCAGTGCTTCTGACTCCCTGGTGTCTGGTTGGGGCAGCGGGTGGAGGCCGGGGTTAGTTCCGCTGGAACTTTTATGAGCACCGGAAGGTCATGGGATGCCGGTGCTGCATCAAAGAAGCTACGTCGGAAGTATAAGCGGTACACTATTTAAAGAAAAAATGTTTTCGTTACAAAGATTGCACTGTTAGCTGTTTTTTCCTATATTTAATGTACATTTTATTGTACTTGTTTGCCCTTGCACATAAATAAACTCTAATTAAAACAAGCTGTTTGCTGATTTTTTCCCTTTTGTTTTTTGTCGAGGGGGGGTGCCGGAACACCTAAGGCCGGCCCTGGCCCTAATCAAACGAGCTTACAATCTAGAATGTCATATCTAATTTTTATCTACTCATGACATATGAAAAAGTACACATTATTTTTCTTAATAACTGGGTTTTGCTGCATACGTAACCTAGATTTTCAAATAAATTGTAATTTATTTTCTTGTATGTTTTTTAATATTCTGAATTTTTTTTCTTTACAAAAACTTAATTTGTTTTTTTGACAACCAACCTAAACACATGCATGACAGAAGTCATGTATGATATTTAGCTAATGTGCTACAACTGGATCACTAAAAAAGACAACTGGTGGCCATAAACAAATCTAAATCCCAAAATGTTTGGCTACTTTATTTGTATAATGTAGTGATTAAATCTGCGCAACCATAATTAAATGGAACAATTAAATGCTACAATTATTATATAAATATTAGTATTTTATAATTATATGAATGTTTTACACATGTTGTGAGCTATGTGGTGATAGAAAATACAACAGCACTGGTAGCACTATTTGGAATTCAAATTTAAGTGTCTTTAAAAGCTTTGAATATTGTTCATGGTTGAGTGTATGACGGTGCACCAAATCAAAATAAGATACTGTTCTTCAAACTACTGTGTTACACGTGGTTTGGAATTTGTTGGTGCAAATTATATATCTGGTATATTACTTATTTAGATGTATAAATGATATCCAGTGCAATAGTCTCAAACCAAAAATTCCAGAATAAACTGCACCCACCATGCCATTTAAAACATTCTATTTTTATTTAGCACTTCTAGTCATATCGTTCTCTGTCATCTCATTGCTGTCCTCTGGCATCCACCGTTATTTAGCGTCTTATTTTTTCTTTCTAGATATTCCTGTCTTCTCCCACACCCATACTATACAGTTTGTTGGAAAAATGATCCGAAAAAGAAACACATTTAAAAACATATTTTTGAGTGGAACATTTTACTGTTTATGGGGAGGCAATGACAGTATTCACACAGGTTTCAAAAGTCAAGCTTGTTTATTTAGATGCTGTAGGCACAGAGCACCTTGAAAACAAAACAAACTCTAAGCCTGTCCGGCTCTAACTATACATCCGGATACCTCTCTACAAGCCTAAGGTCTGGCACAAAGCAAAGTAACAGGTTTTGCATGGGTAAAGCTTCATACCTGGTGGGCTGAAGCGCTGGCTGTACCTGCTACCTGCTACCTGCTCCCTGCCTCAGTCCCTCGTCCCAACCCAACAGCCCTCTCTTTTTAAGGCTTCCTCCCTAGTAATGAGCATTGGAAGCCTCACCTGAGGGCTCCTGGGTGTGCTACCGTGCCTGGCTGAGGAAACCAGGTGAGATATATATCCCATCCACCACTTTCCCATACACTTTACCACAATATATATCATATATTATATAATATTATATATATATATAGGTATCTGCATTAACCATGAGCAAAGCTAATTGGTAAGGGCATATCTTTGTTTGGCATGGTAAACCTTAATAAACAGGACTTTCTATTAAGATAATACCGGTGCACTTTTTCACAGGTCAAAGGGAAAGTTAAACATTACACTGTATCTTACATTCAGGGAGATAAATCCAGATATATTTTTTCTAAAGAAGGATCAAACTTTCTGCACATCATTTTCTTGATAAAATAGAAGCTCTCAATATTGCAGATGAACTATCTAAAGTATTTGCATATAAGACTTTGATACACATTTTCCTGTTTATTTGAATATATGCTATTGGTCTATTCACTAAGAGATCAAGTAGTCAGTCAAGAGGATTAGCTTGCTATCTCATTTAGCCAATTGGTTAAATTAGTATTTATATCTTTCTTTTTTATGTATATTATTATCGTGGCTTTTGTTGCCGTGGAGATTCTACCTGTTGGTTTAACAAATAGAACACAAGTGTTATACAGTTTTACTAAATTCCATGAAATTGTGTGCTTGCTCACAGAGATTAGAATCTAAAAATGAAAGTAATAAACAGAAGTAATTTTAGAATGAAAACTGTTTATGTACTGTATATATTAATCATTCGATGTGAATTTTACCATATTTTTATGGCAGTATTTCTAGATGTGCAGCTTCTTTCTGGTAGCTGATGTGAAAAGACTACTTTCCTGCCTGTCAACACAGCCTTTTGTACTTAGATACAATAACCAGTTTGCAAAGGAGTAACAGTTCAATAGCACAAAATTATACCAGTACCATACAGAACAAATCTGGAAAACACTGGCTGTTTCAGTTACTAATTGATCTGTCTCTGTTTATGCAATAATGTTTAGAAAACTGTGCAGGTGATTACATGGTGGCATTTGAGGACATATTTTCATATTGTATAACCAGAATGAGGAATCTGCACACTCCAAAGGAACTCAGGTGCTTAACTGTACCAGGAAAGGCCAACTCCCCAGGAAATCAAAAAAGATAAATAAAGGCTCCAGGCACTCAAGGGTTCCAGCGTCAAGCAGATTTATTAGAGGAAGGAAAAAAACAACGTTTCGACCTCACAATGAGGTTTTTTTTTCCATATTGTGACATGTCTCCCTTTTCCTTGGGATTTTTGTCAAGGATCTTGGTTGCAACCACAGTCTTCTAGGGTAAACGAAGCCCAGTGTATTTTTCAGGAATAACAGCAGCAGTTTAAAGGAATAAACAGCAGCAGTTATAAGCAGCACAGAATAACAGTCTTTGCTTTTTGCTTGAGCACTTGCTTAGGACAAAACAGCTCCAAATATTCACCTTTTAACCAGTCACATGTTACCATCAAAACGGCTTTGCAGAGAGAAACCACTCCTTGGTTCATCAGCTCCCCTAGCTGGCATAACAATAACTTTCTCCCTCTGAATCAGGCTCAATTTCTTTTACCCTCTGCCTGCTAATTAATCAACCACAGGTGAGCTGCTACTTAGTCCACACTTGTGGAGCTCCTTTCCAGAGTGCAGGCTCTGGACTGGATCAAAACAGCAATTAGTGCTGTTGGAGCACTGGCCCACCCTGCTCTTCCAGATGCTGTGCCCCAGGGACCCTTACCATGTTTTGGAAACTGCTAGTAGTCCAGTTTGTAAACAAACGATATCTTTCCCTGAGACATATTGTATCCCCTTCAGGACCAGGAATTTGATACTAAGGTGGCGCTAAAGGACTGGAGCAGTTTTTGTGTTTTTGCTATGTCTTTCTTCAACTGTAAATTCTCTCTTATCAATTAGTGCACCCACACAAAATATATATTGGTTTTTTTCAGCACAAGTAGGGCTTTCTATGGAAAAAAAAATCCAAAAGTGTATTTGGGTATTTGTCCTGTTTTTGGAAACACCTCATATGCCTGGTATTTTCATTTATTTTGGCACTTACAGGGTTAAATATAAATGATGCGCATCGCTGGTTTCTAAACAGATTTTTTTTTAAACGTGGTATCCTGTGGAGTTGTGCCGACTATCATTGCCCTGCATGCTGCGAGGGTCTAAGTACCCACAAAACAATCGCCCGCAAATTGAACAAGGGGTTAATTGAGCAAGGGAGGGGGTGGGGGCTGGTCTTCACACTCATGTGGAGACCGAAGAACCCTGTCTCCCTGTCCTTGAAGCTACCTCTGGCAGCTGGGAAACAATCTCCCGTAGACCAGAGATTGCAGGGGAGGAGTCTCTTTGAAGGGGCTAGTTTTTGATGTTGCTGGTCTGCCTGGCAGACCACCAGCAGCAGAGCCCCATACAAAACGGGAATTAACCCTTAAAATGTCACAATCACGGCATTGAAGGGGTTAACGCTGCACTGACGCTCTCATGGAGCGATCAGGCAGCAGGGGGGTGTTGTGTCAGGTCCCCACATTTGTGTGGGGACCTAATCAACACACCACCCTTTCCTGAAGCTTCCTGTGGCAGCTGAAAACGCGATTGCAGGTTTCAGCCTACAGAATCACTCCATGGGACGGGCTCTGAGTGGCTGTGCTCATCAGACGCAGCAGCAGCAGCAGCAGCAGCAGCACCCTCGCGATCACCGGGGCGGTTTTGGGGGATGACTCACCTGGTACGTCCCAATCTAGCATAGACCTATGACCAGGAAGTACCAGGTACGTCCCGGTCCTAAAGGGGTTAAAGCAGGCTACTATTGACCAAGGCTGGTCTAATATACCTGCAATCTACCACTTTACCACACCTTTTGTCACATTAATGTGCCTTATGTACAATGCATGCTCATTTTAATCTATCAATCCAGGTATACACATTGTTGTGGTGAAAGGATTAACCACGCAGCAACAAGTTAACTTCTTCTGCATTTTCTAATGTTTTTTTTCTGACATCAGAAAAAGACAAAATATCATGTGTTAATCCTCATTGTAAACCTGTAAACAATGAGGCTACAAGCCTCTGACATCTGCAGATCACTTTATTGATACGACTTTTGGCATGTTTAAGCCAAACACACTCTTATTTGTGGCCAAATGTGTATTAATGGGTATTTATCAATCTTGCTTCTAAAGTCACAATGTCCATTGTAAATTATGAACTAAAGACTAATTACTGTAGTACTCATTAAGTTACTTTGGCTCTGTATTTGTTTGAAAGTGGCAATTAAAGGCATTATTGGAATGCTGTTAATTTGTTTTAATAGGTTACAAGCCATTATTTGCTATTTAAGGTGATAAGGGGTGAGTTAGATGAGCCATTATACTATGCAGAGATGTACAAACATGTTACAACAGATCAGAGATTAATTAGAAACTTCCATTTAGTTTAAACAATTCTCCAGTGTATAGGAGAAAATGGAATGTACAATTTGCAGAAACCTATGTAGTTCATGTATAAAAGTAGACACAGAGTACCAGAGGTTTGGAGGAAGGCAGATGTGGTTCCTATTTTCAAAAAGGGTTCCAACTCTGTGCCCGGAAATTATAGACCTGTGAGCCTAACTTCCGTTGCTGGGAAAGTATTTGAAGGGCTGTTTAGAGATAATATTCAAGAATTCCTTGGGAAGAATAGTATTATTAGCATAAATCAGCATGGTTTTATGAAACATAGGTCCTGTCAAACTAATTTAATTCCATTCTACGAAGAAGTAAGTAGAAGTGTCGATCAGGGTGTTGCAGTGGATGTAATCTACTTGGATTTTGCCAAGGCGTTTGACACGGTTCCACACAATAGGTTAGTATTCAAACTGAAAGAAATTGGCCTAGATGCAAATTCTTGTTCTTGGGTAGAACATTGGCTTAGAGATAGAGAACAGAGAGTTGTTATAAATGGTACATTTTCAAGCTGGACAAAAGTGGTAAGTGGTGTTCCTCAGGGTTCTGTTCTGGGACCAATTTTATTCAACATATTTATAAATGACCTGGCAGTAGGCATTGAAAGTCATGTTTTTGTGTTTGCAGAGGACACAAAACTAGGTAAAGTTATACAGGGCGAGCAGGATATTACTGTGCTGCAGAGGGATCTAGATAGACTGGGGGACTGGGCACACAATTGGCAGATGAAATTCAATGAAGATAAATGTAAAGTTATGCACTTCGGGGTAGCGAATGCACAAGCAACCTACACCCTAAACGGTAGTGAATTAGGGGTAATGACAAATGAGAAGGATTTGGGAATTGTTATAGACGACAAACTAGGCAACAATGTGCAGTATCAGTCTGCGGTTGCTAAGGCCAGTAAGGTATTGTCGTGTATAAAAAGGGGCATCAGGTCACGGGATAAAGATATAATTTTGCCTCTGTATAAATCAATGGTAAGGCCGCACCTTGAGTATGCTGTGCAATTTTGGGCACCTTTTCTAAAGAAGGATATCATAGCACTAGAAAGGGTGCAGAGGCGGGCTACAAAATTAATAAAAGGAATGGAGCGCTATAGTTATGAAGAAAGGTTAACTAATTTAAATCTGTTTAGTTTAGAAAAACGTCGCCTCAGAGGGGATATGATAGCATTATATAAATATATTCGGGGCCAATACAAACCATTGTGTGGAAATCTGTTCATAAACAGGACTATTCATAGGACACGTGTTCATGCTTTTAGACGGGAAGAAAGGATATTTAGACTAAAGCAGAGGAAAGGGTTTTTTACAGTAAGGACAATAAGGATGTGGAATTCTCTGCCTGCAGAGGTAGTTTTATCAGAGTCTGTACAGACGTTTAAACTGCGACTGGATGGATACCTGGAAAAACATAATATTCGGGGATATAATCTTTAATTATGGGGAAACAGCTTATTGATCCAAGGAGAAATCTGACTGCCATTTTGGGGTCAAGAAGGAATTTTCTTCCCTGGTTAGTGCAAAATTGGAAAGAGCGAAACCGGGGTTTTTTTGCCTTCTTTTGGATCAACAGCAACAAATTAACAGATGTAGGAAAGGCTGAACTTGATGTACGCATGTCTTTTTTCAGCCTATATAACTGTAACTATGTATCCCTTTCCCACTAGTAAAGACAAAGTAACCCTTTGATTGCAATTACACTGATTGCAATCAGTAAACAAGCTACACACATATACTGGCACATACATATACACATCCACTACCTTACACACATATTCTGTCTAATTTTCCCATGAGGGTGATTATCATGGGTGATCCAGCTGGTGAGATGTCTGTTTTGAATACGGAAGGACCAATGGAAGAGGAGTGGAGAGTGGGAAGGTGGTGGTGCGAAATGAAAAAGGTGTCAATTCGTGTATAGCTGTTGTGTAAAGATGAATGGTAAATATAGTCCCTGTCAACAGGGTGGAGCGTCCGCCACACATCAATGAGTTGGGCTAGGTGGAGAAGGTGTTTAACACAATTTTAGAATAAGCGATATGAGACCTACCAGTGGAACTATCCAAAAGAGGATTCAAAACCATATTCAGGTCACCCCCATGATCGTAAGACCTTCTTGAAATTCCGTAAACTTTTTGATCGTGGACGCCAAAAATTGGGGCTGTAGGCGGTTAGGGGCATATACATTTGCTAGAGTAATTTTATGCGTGCCCAAAAATCCTTTTACCAAAATGCAACGGCCGTCCTGGTTCCTCCAACTGTCGCTCAAACGAAAGGGTAAATGTTTATGAATAAGGATTGCTACCCCTTTGGATTTCGAATGGGAGTTGCTAGACGTGTATCTATGGTTAGTCAGTTTAGGTTCGTTAGCGTCACAGAAGTGCGTCTCTTGTAAGAAAGCAATCCGTACTTTCTGACAGTGTAAATCCATTAAAAGTTTGGATCGCTTTTCGGGCACGTTCAACCCCCTGGCATTCAATGAGAGCAACTTAATAGGTTCAAGTGTCATGTTTTAAGGCAATAGCGAAAAGTACTGTATGTTACGTCGGATCAGGTATCACAGGTAATGGACCCACAATGCAGGAATGGCGAGAATCCGATAAACAAGCCGGGATCAGGGCAGGCAGCACAGGAGCGTAGTCAAAAACGATAGCCGAGGTCGCGGCAGGCAGCACAGGAACGTAGTCAAATAACAATAGCCGAGGTCGGGACGGGCAGCGCAGGATCAAGGTCAGAAGAACAAAGCCGAGGTCTGGTACACGTAAATAGCAATCAAAAAGGCACAAGAGAACTAAACACCCTGAGAACAAATAAATGGACTCGTTGAACGGGCAAGGAAACACAGGACCAGGAAGTTTAAATAGGGCCAATGGCGGGAGAACAGGTACGATGACGTCATCGCGACCGGCGCAATTATAGCGCCGTCGCGATGGCAACAAAAAACAAAACAAACCCTCCTGCCTGTAGTACCTCCGCGAAATACCGCGGAAGCGCCACACAGGCAGGAGAGGGAGAAAGACAGCCACCGTGGACATGCAGCGGCCATCGAACACTCGATCGCCGCCGACATGCCTGCGGCGGCTCAACCACAACGTCCTCTCTGCCTGTGTCGCCGCCGCGAGCGACGCGGCCCACACAGGCAGAAGAGGTACTGGTCGGGTGCCGCGAACATGTAGCGTCAGATCGTCTCTCCGATTGCCGCTGACATGCTGCGGCAGCCCGATCAGGACTGCCAGTGGCAGGGAGGCGTGCCTGCCCGACGCGCACGCTCCCTCGTGTGTGTGCCATGTGTACGACGGCAGACGAGGAGGACGTGCGCGAGGAACGCCGTGGGACCCCGGCCGGACAGGTAGGTATAACACAACCCAGGAGCGCGCTCTGGGCGCGAAGGACCAGGACGGAGAGGGATGCGGGCATGGTAACGGGAGACACAGAGAGGCGCGTGCACAGCATGGGCAGGAACCCAGGTCCGCTCCTTGGGACAGTACCCATGCCAGTCAAGCAGATACTGCGGGGAGCCGCGGTGCCAACGGGAGTCAAGCACGCGGTGGTCAACGTGCTCCACGTGGCCGCGGACAAGGACAGGGGCAGGAGGACGAAGGGCCACAGAATAGCGGTTACTCACGCAGGGTTTAAGGAGAGACAAGTGAAACGAGTTGGGGATACGCATGGAAGGAGGCAGAGCAAGGGACACAGCAACCTCGTTGATACGACTGACGATGCGGAAGGGACCGAGAAATTGGGGACCCAGGGTCCGACTGGGTTGACGAAGCGCAATGTTTTGTGCGGATAGCCAGACATAGTCGCCAACCCTGTATTGGGGAGGCGGAGCACGATGCTTGTCAGCAGCAGCCTTGCTGCTGGCTTGGGCCTTGACCAGTTGGTCATTGAGAGCTTTCCAATGGGCACGCATGTCGGCGACCCGTTCCTCCACGGCAGGAATGGTGGCACCGCGAGAGGCGGCCGGAGGTGGTAGGACAACGGGATAGTATCCCAATGCAGCAAAGGAGTCATGGACAGCGCTGTTGTAGGACAGCTCGGCCAAGGGTAACAGGGAAGACCAGTTGTCGTGGCGTTCATTGACGTGTAAGCGCAGATATTGTTTCAAGGTCTGGTTAGTGCGCTCTGTCTGACCGTTCGATTGCGGGTGATAAGCCGAGGACAGATGTGTCCGGATACCTAACTTGCAGCAAAGGGTTCTCCAGTACCTGGATATAAACTGGGGACCCCTATCCGACACCACGTGGAGCGGCAGGCCATGCAACTGAACCACGTCTTTGATGAACACATCCGCCAACTGGGACGCCGTGGGTAGCTTGCGCAGGGCAATGAAGTGAGCCTGTTTAGTGAACCTGTCAACCACAACGAGGATGGTAGTGAACCCATGAGAGACAGGAAGGTCGACAATGAAGTCCATAGCTATGTGAGTCCATGGGGTTCTTGGGACGGGAAACGGCAATAGTAAACCAGAAGGCCGGGTGTGCACGGATTTGTGACGAGAACATTGAGGACAGGTGGCAATGAAGGCGCTGATGTCACGTGTTAAGGACGGCCACCAGAAGGTTTTCCGGATGTGGTACTCGGTTTTGCGGGCCCCAGGATGCCCGGCTAGTGGTGGGTTATGACCCCAGTGGAGAACAGCAGCACGAAACTGCTGGGAGACGTAGAGACGTCCCGAAGGAGGTCGTTGGGACGCGGTGATGTGCGCCTGTTGCATACGAATCCGGTGCATCATGGAAGACGATAAGGAAGAGATGACGCATGCTTGAGGAATGATGGGTTAATCTTGGGTGAAGTCCCGATGACTGTCGAATTGACGGGAGAGAGCATCTGCTTTGACGTTTTTACTTTCAGGCTGATATGTCATGACATAATTAAAACGGGTAAAGAACAAGGCCCATCTGGCCTGTCGAGGATTCAGACATCGAGCAGATTCTATATATTGCAAATTCTTGTGGTCAGTCATGACCACAACAGGCAGTTTGGTACCTTCGTGTAGGTGACGCCATTCCTCGAAGGCCAGTTTGACTGCGAGTAGTTCTCTGTTTCCCACGTCATAGTTATGTTCGGCGGATGAGAAGCCCTTGGAAAAAAACGCACAGGGGTGGTACTTGGACGTTGTCGGATTCCGTTGACATAGTACAGCCCCCGCACCGGTCTCTGAAGCATCTACTTCTAGGAGGTATTGCAAAGGAGGATCTGGTCGTTGCAGAACGGTGGCTGAACAGAAGGCATGTTTCAGGCGCTCGAAGGCTTTCACAGCCTCCACAGACCAGCACTTGGGATTAGCCCCCTTTTTAGTAAAGACGATGATAGGCGCTGCGATTGAGGCATAATTGCGTATGAAGCGCCGATAATAATTGGCGGATCCCAAAAAGCGTTGTACAGCCTTTACGGTATGGGGGATAGGTCAATCGAGGATAGCCTTCAACTTGCTGGGGTCCATTTCGAGGCCGGTAGCGGAGATGATGTACCCAAGGAATGGGAGGCTGTTCTTTTCAAAGTCGCACTTTTCAGCTTTGGCATAGGGACCGTTCTCACGCAATCTCTGCAGAACTGAACGTAGATGCATACGATGCGTTTTGATGTCCGGTGAATATACAAGGATATCGTCGAGATAGACAACCACATGGGAGAGCAACATATCTCAGAACACGTCATTGACGAAGGCTTGAAACACGGCAGGAGCATTACATAGGCCGAAGGGCATCACCCGGTACTTATAATGACCAAATCTCGTTTTAAAGGCGGTCTTCCATTCGTCGTTTTCCTTAACGCGTACTAGGTTGTATACAATACTGTTTCGGCACTAGAAGCTTGGGATCTGTAGGCTTGATTTCCAGAACGAGATTCACCCTTGTGCAAGGTAAAGAACAGAGGCGGTGACAAGAAGGACTCCATGCAAGTATCTCGCCTTTGTCCCAGTCAATGCGTGGATTGTGTAACCGTAGCCAGGTGAACCCCAGTATCAAGGGGGCATGAGGTGACTGTATTAGTTCAAATGTGATGGTTTCACTGTGGGTTGCTCCAATGACTGGTCTCTCAGGTGACCACTCCCCGACCTAAGAGACTACCGTCAACAGCAGTCACCACAGAAGGAGTCTTTTTGGGACGTAGCGGTAGCCCGTGTTTTACGGCCCATTGTTCGTCCAGAAACACTCCAGCTGCCCCGGAGTCTATGAAAGCGTGGGTGACCACACAGTGGTCTAGCCACCTAAGCGAGACGGGTATCAACATGCGTTGGGGAGGAGAATTGTTCTTAATGCTTAGGGGTTCTCCTCCGTTGGTCCCTAAGCTTTTTCGTTTCCCGGATGTAGCGGACATGTACGTAGGAGGTGATCCGCTTGTCCGCAGTAGAAACAGAGACCTTGATTCCTCCTTCGTGTTCTCTCCGCTTCAGTGAGGTGACGTATAGTGCCAATCTCCATGGGTTCCTCGGAGGGATGGCTGGGTGCGGTAGGTGGAGAATGAGGACCGCTATGGGAGGGAAACGGCCGAGATCGCCTGACTTTGTCTTTGTCTAAGCTTCTCTCCTGAATGCGCTTGTCCACACGCAAACATAGGGTGATAAAGTCCTCCAGGTCAGATGGGGGGTCATGGAACAACAGCACATCCTTGATCTTCTCATTGAGACCCTTCCGATAAGCGGCTCGGAGGGCACCCTGATCCCACTGGAGTTCACAAGCCAGAGTACGGAATTCCACTGTATATTGGGCTAGAGTCTTATGTCCCTGTTGTAGCTCCAACAAGGAGTTCTCCGCTGTTTCTTTGCGGCCGGGCATATCGAAGACCGACCGTAAGGCTTCCATGAAAGCTGGACAGTCATCCATCAGGTCGGATCCCTGCTCGATAAGGGGAGAGGCCCACAGCAGTGCCTCACCCTTCAACAACGAAATGATAAAGGACACCCGTTTGGAGGAGGTACAAAACGCCCGTGGATGGTTACGGAAATGCAGCAAACATTGGTTCAGGAACCCTCTGCATTCTTTAGGATCCCCAGCATACCGTATTTGCCCGATAATAAGACGAGGTTTTTTTCAGAGCAAATGCTCTGAAAAATACCCCTCGTCTTGTAATCGGGGTCGTCTTCTAATCAGACCTCAAATAGAGG
>VKOC01038602.1:0-10667 GCA_009364415.1 Spea multiplicata | reverse complement strand
ATATTAATAAACACCCTGCCCCCAGTCCGTGGAAAAATTGTCTTCCACAAAACCAGTCCCTGATGCCAAAAAGGTTGGTGACTGCTGCTATACAGGACTTAATTATGAAAATTGTTAATCTGAGACAAGATTGTTAAACATTATACATCTGATTGATTGTGTTTATTACATTTAAAATTATTACCTTGAATTTACTGCCCTGTTCTCAATATGTGCACTCACTCCATTATATACCGTAGTTGCATTTATTCTTTCCACTGCATTTGGGAACTGTTCATTGGTTCTGTTTGTTTGTCTTTTTCTTCACTTTTTCTTTCTTCTCCATCCCTTGGCTCAGTCTTATACTGAATTCCTTAATGTTTCATGAAAATTCATAATCCATTATTATTATGAAATATTAACTTTTTGTAAGATATGAATAAACAGTAACATTTCATATAATGTTTCTCAATCCTTTCAGAAGCCTTTTTATGTCCATTGTATTGTGTGGTATTATAATGCTTTTCTTTCCTAATGTATGCATGGAATATAATCAAATATCCGAAGTTAAAAACCTAAATGTGTGATCGCTCAAGGTCTTCACTTTTGACCCTTTAAAATGTTTTATTTAGAAGTTTGCCAAAAAAAGATATTGTGGGTGATTTTTCAGTACTGACTCCATGGTACCAGCCTACTGTGATGAAAATGGAAAACATCAGGGTAACTGTTATCTGCCTTATTTTGTTCTTTACCAACACACAGAACTAAAAGAAAACTAATATATTTTTTAGGATTTTTTAACCTCCCTCTAATCTATACGATTAACCCTCTAAACCATTTAGTTTCTTAATTGTTGCTATTTGTGGCTTAGTTGTGCTTTTTGCATCACAATTCAAGAAACCAATTGCAATTGCAAATGCAATTGAGACTTATAAGAATGTGCTTTCGTGTTTATAGCAGGCTTGGTATCTCTGCAATAGAGGCTGACTGGGATGTCAGATACTCATTCCACTATTTTGCTGCATTTCAAACAACTTAGCATTAAAAGTGTGTTAAGAGAGAGAGTGATGTTGGGAATTGCTTAAGGACGCATGAAAACTTTTTGATTTAAAGTGTCAGTATGAAGATTCCATCGGTTGCTATAGCTATAAAATCCCTTTTCAACCTTTGCACCTCCAGATAAAACACAGATACCAATATGTATTTAATAATTTAAATTTTGCTTTAGATAAATAATTGGCCATAGTGGTCAACTACGTAACCCCTGTTGACCGTCCACAATAGGTCAAACAGTAAGCATTAACATTCCAACAATAATGAACTTGTCCCAATGTGTTTGATTGTTAATATTATATCACCCTCCAAATACCTATGGCGCACAGCAACATCTCCCTAAAAGTCCACATAAGGGGATGTAATAAGAATAATCCATTTATGAGCCCTTTCGACCACCACCATTGAATTAGCACCGCACCAGTGCACTTTAGCCACAATCTCTGATCTCAAACTACCACTAACCTACACCATTCAGCTTGTAACCACAATAAATCCTCCTGCATTGCCCACAGCAAAGCATAAAAGGGAACCTGGATTCAATTGTCAGCTCCCAGGCACACTTAGGAGTGGGTCTGGAACTCTTTGTGAGGAAGCCCTAGCCTAGACAAATATCTAGGATATCTTGATATCTCTTGACAATGCTTTTGTCTATCCCAATGAATGTAACATTTTACAATCAGAAGGGCGAGTGTCCTTAAGCAACCAACAAGACTAAACCTCGGGGCAGACATCACTGCCACTTTTTAAACAAATAAACAGTCAGAGTGGTGTAGAATCACTGAAATACTTTTTAAAACATTATTATATGGTTCTTGTCCTTATTGGATACATAATTCAAACATTCACACTGTGCCGGCCACTTCAACAAAAGCTAATTGGAGTCAGGGATTTTCAAACATGCAGTCCAACAGATGAAACAGGATTGAAGGTGTGTTTTAGAGCTACTTTCCCATTAAAAAAACATTCAAACATTTTGTTTGCTACTCTCAAGAAGCATCAGCTGAGAAAGACTTAAAATTGGAAAAGGTTACAAAGTAATCTTAAACAGTTTACATATTCATCAATCCACCATTGCGGTCATGGCAGGAAGACACTGCTCTCTAATTTTACATGTTTTGTTAACTGATGAAACTAAGGTTTAAGTGTTTGGGAAGGACACGCAGGACTATGTATGTGGACTTATTTTGGTTCGGCATTTTAACACATGTAGACGTTTATACTTGAATGAAACCACAAGCCCCAATTCACATCAAGGATGTATGCCCCAGTCTTCTGGCCTCTCTTAGGCAGGTGTCTAGACTGTGCTAAGATCATTTACTTCTGCAAGTCCTCAACGGTCCAGCTGTTTGGAGCATGTGGCTGATCTTTGTCAGGGTCCAAAGAGGCGATGCTGCCCCAACAGGCAGTGAACAGTCTCATGGGACTCGTAGGGTCTAGCAGTAGACTGCACCAATTGCACAACATTCTCAATTGACTAACTTATCAGGGACTGGGTCCATACAGATGACTGTAATGACCCAGAGCGCCCAAAGATGGAGTTCAGGTGTTATTGCACAGTAGCGGAGTTGGACAGGGCCAGGTGCAGGGCGACTGCACTCACCCGGGTGTTGACCACATACCATGGCCCTGACATAGCAGTGGATGTTGTCCAGAATTAAAGCAAAACTTGGTGATATCCTGCAGGTACCCTGGGGCAGGCATGAAACATATCTCTACAGACGAATGTGCAGGATGCTGCAGGCTGGGAGTAGGGAAGCTAAGCAGAGTAACATCAGAACATAGCAAGCAAGGGGAACAAAGCGAGCAAGGGACACGGAGACCAAGCAAGAAACATAACCAGACAATACATACATGGTACAGGACACAACAAAGGATAGGGACCAAGGCAAGAAACACAGGGGATGGAGTAAGGAGCCAAGATCCTCAGACGCTTGTCCTTTAAGCAAGCATTGGAAATCTTAACGGGGACATGGGGAGAGGAGAGAGGAACCGAGATCCTCAGATAATTCAGGGAATAGAGGGCAAAGGCACACAAGAGACAGGCAAACATGAATACAGGAACTAGCCTAGGACTGTATTCCCTCACATCATATGGTCATAGTATGCTTAGCCCACCACTACGCCAACGTACTCCAATATTCGGTGGGTCCTAGCACTAAACCCTGCCGACTGAATTATTAATACACTGAAACTAAACATTAAATCTAAACACTAAACCAAGGACATATCATTAGACTGCTGACTGAGACAAACATAACAGATGGGTGGGGCACACCTTATAAAGGAAACAGAGCTGAAACAAAGAGCAAAACCAGAATCAAGTGAATCAAATTCCTAGATTTCCAGAGCATATGGAAATCTAGGAATGGATTACAGCAAAGGGTGAACTATAGCGAGACAGGGAAAATCAGAGAAATGCAGCTCCGCAGCCTGGGTGGACCCTGACATAGCTAGTGTATTTTAACAACTGGTACCTTATACACGGTGCTCCACTTATCTGGCTGGATGAAGCTTGGCCAATTTTCTGCCTGACTGTCTGAAAGGGGCACTGCATTTATAAAACATATAAAAATTTATTTTTTAGAAAAGTTTAATAAAATAAGATATAATGTACACATATTATACATGGAGTATGTGTAGACAGATATTTCTATTCATCTACATATAGGCTTGTGACAGAATACCCCTTCACTTTGGTACTCTGTCCGGGAATCTTTACTTACACACAGTCTATTAGGCTGCAGAGACGTCTCAGACACGAGGAGGGTAAAATAAAAGGCTGGGCCTGTTTTATTTCGTCGCCACAGGCATTACAGAAAATAAATAAACCAAAACAAAAAGCCTTGCTCTTGTGAGCACTAACTAATACAGGGTATTCCAACCTAACTGCAGTTGGACGGCTTATCTGTTCCAACAAAACAAAATAACACGATTGCATATAATATTGGCAACACTCAGTATTTTGGCAGCTCTCTCCCTCTCTCTCAGGGAGCCAAATGATCTCTCTCTTGCACTGAGACCAGGAGGCTACTTAACTGCCTCTCCCATTAATTAGTGGATGCAGGTGAGTGCTAGGAGAGTATCCGATAATCTCCGGACTGGATTCCCACCTGCTGGTCTTCGGCTGCTCATAAACTGTGGAGTGGAGCACTGGCCCGCCCTACTCTCCAAATGCTCCACCCCAGGGACCCAAAACACACAGATAATAACAGACATTAATAATTCCATTATTAACAATACATCTCCCTGGGGCTAGTAAACTATTGTGGGTAACCACCCTGCAAAATATAAGGGGATATATAAACTCCCTCCATTATCATCCCCTGCTTTCTGTCACAAGGCTATATAAACAAATGTATTGGTACACCTGACCATTACACCAACAGATACTTTTATGACATCACATTCTAAATACAAAGACATTAATATATAGTTGGTCCCCCTTTTGCTGCTATAACAGTGTCCACTTTTCACAAGATCTTGAAGTGTTTCAGTTGGACTTTTTGCCCATTAATCCAGTAGAGTATTTGTGAGGTCATGCAATAATGATGGGCGAGAAGGCCTTGCTCACAATCTCCATTCCAGTTCAGCCCAAAGGTGTTTGATGGGGTTGAGATCAGGGCTCTCTACGGGCCAGTCAAGTTCTTCCACACCAAACTCATTGGAATTGTAAAGCAGGCTTATCTTGTTTTAAGTGTGTGAGAGTTTAGCAGTATATCAGACACACAGGATACACAGTGAATCTAGGCAGGTGCCAGCACAGTGTTGTAACCATTTGTGTTAGACAGCACTTCCCTACCTCTCACAACACAACCTTTCACTGTAACATTGTTATTTTTTTTTATTTTTTTTACAAGGAGGTACTCTAGTTCTCTATTCAGCAGCCTTTTGTTCCCCAACTTTTTGATTTTATTTAGTTTTTTCCTGCCAAGATGAATTGGTAGATTATATTAGGGTTACCCCTATAGGAAGTAATTTTGTTACATTTTCAGGGATCTCACTGGTTTTTTTTTCTTGTGTACCTGTCTTTTGTTCAAAAACAATTTCTGAATGGCCGATTTACTTCATAGCATTATTTTTAAATAATAATTTTCTTCTCCATGAGGCTTACACTGTGGTAACTGTGCTCCTATGGTGTGTGCCTGATTATTTGTAGATTGTGATGAGATGAATTTGCAGAAGCAGGCCTTGTATTATATGTCAGCAGGCCAGAAATGCAGAGTACTACATGTGCCACTGGGAAATCGGCTGGATCCCACAGCACTAAACACATGGGTAGATGTTGATCTGATTCCAGGAACACTTGTACACGCTCAGAATTGTATAACTTTGCCAAGTGAGTGTTTGTGGTTCTAAGTATAATATTGGTATTTACATAAAAAATCCACACTTTCTATAATAAATATTCTTGCATTTTTTTCAAAGTAAAATTAACTATAATTGTCTTGGAACATGACATAAAAAGAAAGTAAATGAAAAAATGAAAGTAAAATTATGTTATTGATGGGAAATCAAAATCAATTAGAGGGGTTAAAATATTCAACTTATTGGAAAGAGAAATTCACAATTTTGAGCTGGAAAAAATCATCCATCTTTAAAATTTGATGGAAAGAAGCACTTTCTGCTTGGGGACCATCTGAGAAAAAGAGCGGTGCTTCTGCGCCTATGCTACAGGAGAACTCTTTTGGGAAGAGTTTCCGCATATCACAAGTTTTTTTTACGTATGTCATGTTACCACTTTTGGTGTGTGACCTAAAAAGAGGAGAATTGGCACCTTCTAACCAAGGGGGCATGTAAAGCCCCCTTTGCCCCTTTGTAACTTCTGGTGCCTAACATATGCATTAGAACACACTCACACTTAGACATACTCACTCTATGACCCATTTACAGTTTACTCCCTTACCATGCCCAGAGCTTTTTCTTATGGCAGCTCACACACTGTGCATCTCGTGGGCTCTGCAACTTGGACCAGCTATGTTTCAAGAATTTGGAAAATTTGGCCAGCTCCTCCGGGACCTTTTGTCAATAAGATGAAGCTGTGAGTATGCATTGCAGATACAGAAAAAGGTTAATGATACAAAAAATAGTTACATTGCTTAAGATTAAGAATTCCATGTATTATGCATCCACACAATGCATTAAAATGGCAATAGGCCAGACGTGTATAGAGTCTTTTTCCAAATTCTATTTAAATATGTGTGTTGTATTTAGCAGAAGGAACTGTGTATCCTATGCTGAAAGGATAATCTTTTTGAAAATAGTACATGCTGTATATCCTTTGCATCTTTAACATGTCAATTATTCATTTGCACTTTATTTTAAAGACCAAAGCACAATGTCAGGGGCCTGATAGAAGTATTTGTTGAGAAATGCAAATGTAATCTATAATTTGCATTTGAAAAGGCCATGGAAATGTTCTAGCAAATTGCTCTATTCTCCTAATTTTCTTTATTTCTTTTTTTTAGGAACTAATGGTATGCATAGAATGTGAAAGTAGTTCTGTAGGCGGTGGGTATCACTTTTTTGTATAAACTAAAACTAACATTATTGTTACTACCCTTTCAAAATGTAGTGTTTGGAGATTTCAATCTGATTACAATCAGTTTTCAAAAAATATATTCTTAGGTAAATCCAAATACACCCAGGGCCAGCCCTACAATGGAGCGGAGTGGGGCAATTGCCCCAGGCGGCACTTTTGAAAAGGTGGCACTTTGCCGCCCCAAGCACTTTTTTTTTTAGCGTAGGAGAGAGAGGGGCGCCGAGTGGTTTTCGCTTACCAAGTTGTCAGTACCTCTGTGCCGGCTTCTAATGTTGAGCTCCGGAAGTGACGTCAATTTCCGGCACTCAGCATTACAAGCCGGCACCGTGGCAGGGCAGGGAGACTCGCCACAGGACTGTTTAAAGGAAAGTAAAAAGGGCGGAGAAATAGGGTAGATAATAGGGATGTAGGGTAGATCATGGCGTCGGCGAAGTTTGAAATGCCGCCACCCCCCCCAGCGTCGGGCGGCATTTTAAACTTTGCCCCAGGCGGCATTATGTCTTGGGTCGGCCCTGTAACAGCCCTTTTCGTTCCTCTTATTACTTTCTTCTCTCTTCTACCATCATTACCTCTTCCCACTCTCGCATCCAGGATATCACCCGTGCTGTACCCCTTCTTTGGGATTCCTTTCCCTGTTCTATCAGATTTGCTCTCTGCTAGGGAAATTTCAAAAGCCACCTCTTTCGAGAAGCGTACAACCTTTCCTCAACTCTCAGCCAGCATCCTATCTAAGCCATCTGAATGACCAACAATATTGGCAGCTAATCCTGACATGGCCAACTCTTTTCAGAAGTCCTCTCCTACTGTTTTACTTCCCCCTCAACCGACTATATTGTAAGCTCCTTTTGTACCAGTTTGTTAGTGTTTGTTAAATTTATCCTATCCACTATGGTTGTAAAGCTCTACGGAATCTGCTGGCAGTAAATAAATAAATATATTGTAATGCTTGTCCCTTCTCCTTGTAAATGTGGATTGGCCAGAGTTAAAAAAAAATAAGGAGAAAAACCCACAGGTTGTTGGACCCATCAATCACCGCCATAACCACCAATGAGACAACTCCCTCCCTTCTGTTTTTTTGGCTACTTCTACCTATCAGTCATTGATATATACCTTCCTACACACAGTTCCATTCCACTTTACCACATGAAGGAACGTCAAAGCAGTTTGCAATGGCAGCGGCTAAACGTGGCAAATGACGAATCCTTACAAAATTTCTGCAGTTTTGCTATTTATTTGAAGTAGCCTTGTTATTCGAGGCTCATACGAACGCACCAAGCAGGCAATTTTGTTAGAAAAAAGTTTGTATCCGTCTTCCCGCGTCTGCACGCTTCACAGCGTACCGAGCGGTTGCTGAAAACTTCATGAGCGACCGCTCGACGCCCCTGCCCGGGACATAAATTAAAACATCGGGGTTTTTTTTGTTTTGTTTTAACATCCTCCGTGTTCAATAAAGTTACAACGCACAGGTCGCACACCCCTAAGGCCGGCCCTGCCCAGCTCAACAAGCACTGTGTTCCTATTGTGCAGCACAGGAAAATATAGGAAAGACACAGCACCAAATCAGTAGTCAGTGGTGACCCCTTGCCACCTAGGGCTATTTACCCTACTGTTAATCCATACATAAATGTAACTGTGTGTTTTAAATCAAAGCTCATAAATTGTGGCCTAAATAAAGTGTCCTTTAGTTTGTTCTTAAAAATTCATACATTGCATATGCCAGAACCTTTTTAAATCCCACTATGGAATTCTGTATTCTGCTCCAGCCGGCAGCCAACCCTAGTGCCAATGTGACTTTGACAACAGGCTGTCAACCTCTTTCCCCTTCGGCTTAACTACTCTGTAAAATTCCCGTGTGAGAGTTATTTGGAAAAAAGGTTATTTGTGATGCATGTTTCATTTGCTTCCATAATTGAACCTCATGAAAGTTGAATTAGCAGTACAATTAAAGACATTCAGGTGTCATTCAACAAAGAGGCATTAACAGTATTATGAGATATCTGTACATTTCCTATAAAGAATATATATAAATATATATACATACAGTATATACCGTATATAGATACATATGTAAACACAGTGCTGTGAAAAACTATTTCATCAATTTTTGCATATTTGTCACACTTAAGTGTTTATGGTCATGAGAGTAAACAAAAAATGCAGAAGGAAAACAATCTAGCCAACCCCACCTGGCCCTATGTGAAAAAAACAAATAATTGGCCCCACCCTGTTAAATTTAAACATATAACTATATATTTTTGAGAGAAGATGAAAAGAAGATAGAGAAATGTTGTGAGAGAGGGTGAATGGGAATGAGAGTGTGAGAGCGTGAGAATATAAGTGAATGTGGGCAACAAATTTTGACCCCGAATTAAAAACACGTAATTTGCTGCCCGAAAACGAATGGGCCAAAGAAACCTGAAACATGAGTTAAGTGGCAAGAATCCTTCATCACTTTTACCTTTTTAGGCTGTGCTGAATTTTGACAACTTAGTACTTAAGTCTATTAAACTATATGTTGGGAACTCTACAGAAAGTAGAGCTTTGTAAAAAACGTCATGTTTGAAAGCATCTTCTTTATAAAATGTTTCTAAACAATAAAGGTAAGTTAGTGTCACGCACAGCGTAAGGTAGAACCTGTAATCAGGTAGAGCAGCGTGTGCAAGTCCAATAGACAGGAAACCAGAGTCCAGTACAGAATCGCCAATGAGCAAGCCGAGGTCAGGAAGCCAGAAGTCAGGATCGTAGCAGGGTAAGCCGAGGTCAGGAAGCCAGAAGTCAGGATAAACGTGAGGGAAGCCAGAGTCAAACGCCAGGAATCAGTATCAGGAACAAGCCGAGTCGGTAACGGGAAAACAACAGGAACGCGTACTGAGATGACACTATGCAAGATAGGTACAACCATCAGAAGGCAAGGCTGGGAGGTTTCTGAGGCTCTTAAATAGGAAGAGGAAGTGCAGTCATCAATTAGCATTCTCCCGCCCCAAATTCAAAATGCCGTTACGTCACTTCCGGTCCGCGGCCATCTTGGGATTGGCGAGATCTCAAGTTTCTAAAAGGACCGGTAGTACCGGCTGGCGCCACTAGGTGGCGTGCGGAGGAGCGAGTACACGCGGCAGGTCCGGACCAGGTTCCAGTAGGCAGCGGTGGCTGCCGTGTCGAGTTGCGGGGCCTTCCCCGTCCTCGCGGCGGCAGAAGCTGTCTTGCGGAGGAGGGAGGTCTCCCTCTCCTCCGCGGCGGTTGAAGCTGCTGTGGTAGGGCGGGGGGTCTCCCCCTTCTCCGCGGCGGCTGCGGCTGTCGTGGTAAGGTCGGGGGTCTCCCCCTTCTCCGCGGCGGTGGCGGCTGCGGCAAGGTGGGGGTCTCCCCCTCTTCCGTGGCGGCTGCTGCTGCTGCGGTGAAGCCGGCGGCCTCCCTCTCTTCCGCGGCGGTGGAAGATCCGTGGACCCGGAGGAACCGGCAGCCAGGTACGTTACAGTTAGGCCTGTTTCTGACCCATTTTCCTAGAGTGCTGTTGTCTTGCATTATATCCAAGTTTCAGCATTTGTTCATAACATAACTCATTACTCATATTTGCAGCTTTTGATCTGTTAAAATTGCCTTAGAAATAATCTGGGTGGGACTACCTAACGGGAATGAGTTGCAGCTATTTTAAAGACAACAGCAAAGCAAGTCCTACTTTGCATGTTGCAATCACTGGTGGCACTACAGCTAAGCAATGTGTGCAGTGTTGAGGCTAAGAGTTGAGCTACACATTTGTAGAGGACTTGTACAGGTAAGTTGAGTGTTAGTACACAGATGGGAAAACAAGGGACTCAGGTAGCCATTTTAATCCCTTCAATCCCCTATGGACGTACTTTTACGTCCAAAAAATGCCTCTCAAGAATCCCCTATGGACGTACCGGTACGTCCAGCCCTTCTTGCAGTGTCAGGGACACATCCCTGCCGCTGTACGGGAGATCAGGCTGTCGTTTGAAATCCTGTCCTCCGATGAGGCAGTCCTCTGTGAGGACCTGCATAGAGATCACAGTGTGATCAGTGCAGGGGGATCGCGGGAGGGGAGTGAGAAACCATGTCTCTCACCCCCCTCCCGTCCCTG
>VKOC01038530.1:0-10085 GCA_009364415.1 Spea multiplicata | reverse complement strand
CAAATATAAAAATATATAACAAAGGTTCGTCTACTTTAACAGATATTTAATAAGAGACAAAAACACAGTAGAGTGACAGCCCAACATACAATGCAACACTTTCCAAGACTAGCCTGCAACCAAAAGGCCCAATATGACCCAGCACACCACCGATTGCCCCATCCATGCAGGATGGTGGGCAGAGAGAGACTGAACTAAGATTTTGCATTCAACAGGCATACTGAATCACTGTCAAAAGACATATGTGATACAGGAAGAGTTCAACTGGCAAAAACATTGACAACAATACTTGTTTTGTCACCACACAGCTGCTACACTGCATCACATGTTTTTAAAATATTTTCTAACAAAGCAAACAACCTACTTGATTATTTGAAATTTGCTTGACGTATTAAACACAATGTAACCCCAAATGATAATAATGTACCCCACTTAACTGTTTGCCCAAAACAGTACTGCATATCGTTGTGATACGTTGTAATCTTACCATTATGATGTAAAGATGTCCTCATCCTGTACATTTAGCTTTTTTAAATACAGAATAAAAACTCTTACTTTTGAAGCAACTGATTGTACAATGTATTATTTATTATTATACTTTATTTATAAAGCGCTGACAGATTCCACAGCACTGTACAAAGATGAAAATGTTACAGATAACGACAAGTACAATACAGCAATTGACATACAGATACAAGAGGAATGAAGGGCCCTGTTCCCGCAGGAACTTACAATCTAGTTGATTATACAGTGATGCCAATCTATTATCAACAGGTACTCTCAGGTCATCTTCTATAAAGGGTTTCCACAATAAGCAGCACATTCAATGTGTAATAAATGTTGTTGGTTTCCTTCTGCATAATGTTACAATTTGACATGTTGAAACACATCTGAATTGTAACTGCTTGCTTTCCTGTTCTCTCTAAATCCATCTGCATGGAGGTGACATCCGTTCCTGATTTAGTAACCTTGCTGTCAGTGCCATGTTCTAGATAAAGGATAACTGGAAAATGTTTTAACAACCTTCTATTTCAACCGTCCTTCTTTCAACCAATTCTGTAAGTACAAATACAAATATTAAACCTATGTGCCTAAAGATACACTATATGGATAAAAGTATTGGGGATACCTGACCATTACAAACAACAAATTCTTAATGAAACAGAATCCAAACGTCACCTTTCGTGCCATAAAATCAAAATGGGGAAGAGTTTAAGAAGAAACAATGAAACTTTTTAGAACAGTTACATCATGAGCTTGAATAAAAAGTTATTTTTACAGGGGCTTTTATGGCAGTGCATTCTAAATACATAGACATTAATATGTAGTTGGTCCTCTCTTTGCTGCTATAACAGCTTCCATTCTTCTGGGAAGGCTTTCTACAAGATTTTGGAGTGTTTCTGTGGGAATTTTAGCCCATGCATCCAGTAGAGCATTTTTGAGGTCAGGCACTGATGTTAGACGAGAAGGCTTGGCTCACAGTCTCTGTTCCAGTTCATCCCAAAAGGTGTACAATCGGGTTGAGGTCAGGGCTCTGTGCGGCCAGTCAAGTTCTTCCACACCAAACTCACCCAACCATGTCTTTATTGACCTTGCTTTGTGCACTGGGGCACATTCATTATGGAATAGAAAAAGGGCCTTCCCCAAAATGTTCCCACAAAGTTGGAAGCATAGCATTGTCCAAAATGTTTGGTATGCTGAAGAGTTCCCTTCACTGGAAGTAAGGGGCCAACCCAAGCACTGAAAAAAGCCCCATACTATTATCCATTGTCCACCAAACATTATCACAGGATACAGATTCCAGCACAGGTTATATATGAATTACACATATGCCATACACGTTTGTCCAGTGTACATTACAATTAGTTCAATAAAAATATATCAAACTTTTAAAAGGCAACAAGATTTCCCTCCATAAAATACATGTCCTTGCCATAGATATTTTTTTTCTTTCCACAAAGTAACGACAAGGAGCTCTATTGGTTTCACTCAAGAGTTTCCAAAAAGAGAAACACTTACTTAGAATTCACTGTCTGCGTCAAGAGCTTCCCAGGATTAATGCTTAAACCATAAACACAATTCACAGACAAGGAGGCAGTAAGCAGAGCTAAGACTCTCATGTCAGAGAAATCTTATCTCATGCACAGTCTGCTACTTCAATACACAGTTTTTATTTTTTGTCTTTTTCAAGTTGATGAATAGGCTATATTTTAATGCTATAATAGTGCTCCACTGAGCCCCTTTACAAATCAATAATTTTGTTTATAATTAAACATATATATTACAGGCTTATAGATGCATTATTGTCAAATGTGTGCAATAGTTTATTCCACTGAGCAGTGAAAAAAGACAAAAAGGCATAAACAGTCCCGTACAGCAATACGTGGTCTGGGGTTAGAGAATATCAGTAAAGTCTATAAACAAGCCAAGGTCAAAGTCCAGAGAATCCAAGAACGAGTATCAGCAAACAGGTATGGAAAATACAGGAAGGGATTTGAACAGTCGAGTGATAATGCATAAGTGCTGTGGGTTAAAATAGTCTGCCAAAACTCCTCCCACCACCTCCAAGAGATCCTCACCTCTAGGTTCTAGTTAATGGTGACCTGTCCGTCACCACTTGTCCCGCCCCTGGTCTGTCCTCCTGCGTCATCACAGCGCAGGACACTCACCCCACCATCATTCCACACTTGGCGTTCGTCCTGTGCGGCACTCGCAGCAACTAGCGGTGGGTCTATGAAAAGCACTTCATTTAGAGGGGGCGTGCACATTTGTTGCAGGTTCCCAAGTTAGTTCTTCAGGACTGTATCCTTTCCAGCTCGCCAAGTATTCTAGCCGCCTATACCATATACAAGAGTCCAAGATGCTCTCTGCTTCAAATTCATCTGATCCTTGCATGGTGATGGGAGGAGGAGGAGTCTGTGGTCTCCTATGATGTGGATCAGGGACCCATCGTTTTAAGAGAGATACATGAAAAGTGGGTGTATTCACCATGTGACAGGGAGTTCTACGCAAACAGCCATTAGAGTGTACACAGCCAAAATAGAAAAAGGACCAAGATATTTAGGGTTGAGTTTCTTCGCAGGAGTTTTATGTGTGTGGACAAGAGCCACACCTTATCACCAACTTGGTATGATGGTGCAGGTTTTCTCCGCTTGTCTGCGTATCTTTTATAATCCTGTTGTGCCTTTTTGAGATGTGTTTGTAAAGTAAGGAATCCATGTTGAAGGAGTAGGAGACGACTGACAGCAGGAGGTACAGTAGAAGACCTGGCTTTTGGCTCTGGCACAGGTGTCACAAGAGTGAACGTAAAAAATAACATCCTGCTTCATCTTAGGCCACCAGAACGTCCTACTGGCTAATTCGTGGGTCTTTCGCACTCCTCAGTGTCCAGCTAAGGGATGATCGTGTACTGCGTGTAGAACATTGGTTCTGACTGGTGTAGGAATATAGATCTGGTTGTCCTTATAAAGGAGTCCTTTCTCGGGACAGAGGGTGGTTTTATTTACCACGGTTGGAAGAAAATCACTGTGAGTCTGGAGGTCTTTAAAAAGAGATGTTTGTATGGAAAGGAAGTGACCCGATGGAAGGATAGTGTCCCCTGGTTCTGTGATTTTTTTCACGTTCTTCATACAGATGTGATAAGGCATCTGCCTTACCGTTGCGGGTACCAGGACGGTACGCTATATGTAGCTGGAACCGATTGAAGAAGAGAGCCCAACGAGCCTGTTTGGACACAGTCTTCGCGCTGTTCGAAGTTACTCCCAATTAGGATGATCTGTAAACACCGTTATAGGGTGTTGGGCTCCTTCCAGCAAGTGACACGATTCCTTCAAAGCCATCTTAATGGCAAGTAATTCACGATCTCCGACAAATAGTTGCTCTCTGCGGGACTGAGTCATTTGAAGTAGAAGGATACCGGGTGTAAGGTCTCCTTGTCCCCATGTCTTTGGTATAGCACAGCACTTACTGTAGTCTCGTAGGCATCTACTTCCAAATAATAGGCTCTCTCAGGATCTCAGGATCTCAGGATAACGAGAAGCGTTAGTGAATTTTTGTTTTAGGATTTTGCGAAGGAATCTAATGAAACGGTGTGAGTTTTTTTGATTAATTTGGTTATGGGTTGTATAATCCGGGAAAAACTGTTAATGAACCGTCTATAGAAGTTGGCGAAGCCCACAGACCTTTGTACAGCTTTAACGGAGGTCGGCGTGGGCCATCTCAATTCGACCAGGGGTAACGATGAAACCAAGATATTAGATTTTGGTTGTCTCAAAGGTGCACTTTTCCAGTTTCGCATAGAGATGGTTCTCTTGGAGACATGCGAGCACCTGGACCATGCATCTCCTATGTTTAATAAGAGATGGTGAATAGATGAGAATATCATCAAGGTAAATGATAACACATGAATCCAATAAGTCTCTGAAGATGTCATGAAGGAAATGTTGGAACATGGCTGGGGCATTAGAGACCGAAGGCCATGACTCTATATTCGAAGTGGCCATAACATGTGTGAAAGGCCATCTTCCACTCGTCCCCTTTTCTCATCCGAACCAAATAATAGGCCCGTAATAAATCAATTTTACTATAAATCTGTGCCCCACGAAGTCTGTCAATTAATTCAGGTATCAAAGGAAGCGGATGCTTATTTTGTTATTGTATGTGTTTTTGTATGTGAAATTGGTCTACTGACTGTAACAGCGCGGCGGAGGTCGGCGCTCTATTAATAAATGTAATGTAATCTCAACAGCCAATCCACAATATGTCTGATTCCTTATCTTTTCCAAATAAAATGTCCATTTGATATCTTGCACATCAGTAAAACCATTGAATTTTGTATACTTAAAATTGCACAAGGAACTCACCAGAACATTGAATCAGGAGCAAAGAACTTTAGAGCACTTGAGACCACGAGATGTATTTGTAATTCTCTTAAATGTAACAGCTGAGACAAGCAATTGTAGACTGGGAGGTTTCTATGGGAACTGGAAACTGGTCTGAAAATTTCCAGCTCACACCATACAGAGATGTAATTGGATGAACTAAGGAAGTTGACCTTTTGGGACAAATCGTGATTACTTTAACTTTACTGCTAATATATATATATATATTTACTATATATGTATGTGTGTGTGTGTGTGTGTGTGTAATGCGTTGTATTTCTGAATTCCCAAATTGTATGATTCATAATGAATACACATGAGACTTGATTAATTGTGACTTAGTTATTGAACAACTCTTCACTCGGTTTGGAAGAAAAAGATGCAAGGCATGGAAAGTCACTGACTTTCCATGCCTTGCGGAGTCACTAAGCTATAATGAGAGATAGCTATTAGCACAAAACAATTTGTAAACTGTGAGTTTCTGCAAGAGCCATGTGCATATTATCAATGGTAACAGAAAGTCAGCTATGGCTAAAGAAGAAGAGGAACCAGGCCTTCGCTAAGCCTTTCTGTAATTTGTTTCTCACTGTACCGTGTGGGTTATTCCAGTGTGTGTGAGGAAGCAGATCTCGTTTTCTGCTCCATCGGCAGTCTAGTGATTAAATGTGTATGGGCAAGTCCCAATGCTGTGGGGCTAGATACGGTAATAGGGCAAGAAGTTTTTACAGTTTCTCATACAAGTAATCAATACAAAGACCATTCTGTGAAGTGCTCATATTTGTCAACAAGCATCTAGATAAACATCAAAGCAATGGCAGCTGGTGTAACAAATCTCTCTCTGCTGCATCATGAGACGGAAGAACTCGGTAACCAAGCAGGGCAATTTACAAAAGCAAGAGTAACAACATGAACAGAGGGCAAAAATAATAATGAAGAATGTTCAAGAGAAGGAAGAGTTAAATTCGGAACAAAAAATGGCAGCTGCAAAGAAAAAGAACCGGAATGTGTCAGCACATAATAAGTACTTTAGTAAAGGGAAAATATGAGGAGGGAAGAGAGATTTAGTATGATTGAGGAAGATAGTATCCACTGGGACAATGATTTCATTTGATTTTGAGAAATACAAAAGGCAAAAATGGAAAGGAATAAGAAATACAAACGGAAGTGTCAAAAGAGAATTCACAATCACAGCAGGTTTTCTGCTTCCTACAGTATACTTGCTGAAAGATTTTTGACAGCCAAAGTGACTTTCGCAATTACAAAATATACATATTTCTTTTTGTTTTGAAAATGTACTTTCAATCATTCGACTTATTCCTCCAATACAAAGAGAATTGGGCTAGCTATGTATCTCAGTTTTAATTGCCAACACAATATACAGACCACTTTTTGTAAACCAGTTCTAACTTTCTACATCTTTTCTGCAATTAACATATAAAGTCTGAGAGGGCCATTTCAAGAGGAAGGAGGAAACCTCTTAATTACAGTATTTTATGTAAAAGGACAAAATAACCGAGTTGGTGCAAATTACCTAGGATGTCCTTTTATATAGTCATCTATACCACCTAATGCATAATTGTGTGTTATTGCTAATCAATAAAAAAACAACACCAATACTCTACACTAGAAGAATCAACAGGTTGCTGCCTATATATATATTTAGGCTAATGTCTGAAATCTAGGTATACACCCAAGGTTCACGCAGCACCATGTGTGAATACTGCTTCTTCATGGTGCAGCAACATATAATATATATAGATTAATCTGTACCAGTAAAACAGTATTGGCAATTCACCAATGCAAGCCCGATGCCTAATATTAAAGTGGTGGAAACGTTTAAATAGGTAAAGGAATTTAAAAGTAAGGGTGGATGTTACAACAAGAGGTCATGATCTAACACTAGAAGGTCCAAGGCTGAGATGGAAGGAAGTGTTGAGATGGTACTACATAAGTGGAACAGCTTCCTGCAGAAGTGATAGAAACTAATATAGCAAGGGGATTTAAATATGCATGGGTCAGGCATATGGCTTATTCTGAACTAAGGACTGACTACGGTCTGAGTTTTTAAATCAGGAAAAACAGGTTTTTTGCCATCAAATTCTGTGTTTCTTACTCTGTACCTCATACTCATTTAATGAAATTAATTTAATGGGCATAGGTACTTTACAAGTTTGCATGTAAGATCAATTCTTCATCTGTTCAGATTAAAATGCCTCATTAGTTTATTGTGGGTTAACAGCAAGGTTACATCTCCTGACTACACTGTATGATGAGCTTGCTGTAGTACGGCTCTATAATTCTACGTTTGAGCTCAGAAGCTTGAGAGTTCCTAAGATTGCCACCACGTGAAGCTTCGCATTTCTAAAATGCTTCTTGTTAATTGGAAAATTCTGAACTAAACCCTAGCTAATCTTGATTTGTACTGTGATACAATAAAGCAGGTATATATTCAATGTTCTGTATAAACCTGGTATCACTTGTAAATCCTGCAGTTTTAACTTTTGAATTTACACAGAAGGTTTTATAATCGAATCCATAATTGCCCTAATTCAGTGGCGGAACTACCGGGGGTTGCGACTGCGACCGGGCCCTGGAGTTCTGCCAGTCAGGGGGGCCCAAGGGGCGCCGAGCGGTCATTTTCAGCAACCGCTCGGCGCCCTTCTGTCTGCACTGCTCCCTGCCGCAGACGACACCTGCCTCAGCGCTCCCCCGACTGGAGTGGTGGGAGCGTAGGGCGTCTGTCTCGGGTGCCGGCGCTTCACGCTGAGCGCCAGTATATGACGTCATATGCCGGCGCTCAGCAGTGAAGCCGCGCGCACCGTGGAAGAGCAGTGAGACAGAAGTCTCGTGCCCCCACCACAGGACTGTACGGTAAGTGACCTACAAAGGGGGGTAGATAGTGAGAAGGGGGGATAGGGAGAGGGTAGATAGTGAGAATGAGGGGGGTAGGGGGAGGGTAGATAGTGAGAAGGAAGGGAGAGGGGGTAGATGGTGTGAGAGGGGGGTAGATTGGGTTAGAGGTGGAGGTGGGTGTGGGCAGGGGCCCTTAACAGGTTCTCGCACCGGGGCCCTGAGGCTTCTAGTTAGGCCCCTGCCCTAATTGTATGTCTCTTCAAAACACTGACACTCAAATCCTCAAAGTTTCTAGAGACAAGTGATATATGATAAAAAGGACACTAACTAAAATGTTCGTACAAAATTTTTTACAAAAATCATGGGACCTATTAGTGCAGGTACAAAGCTAGATCTCTGATGAAAATGTATTGTGAGAACTGAAAGGTTCAGTATAACTAAGTATAGCAGTACTAGTCTTATCTCCTTGTTTGCTCTAACATTTGTATAAACCAAAAAAGCTGATGATAAAAATTGACACCTTCAACATTCACTAAAATGTTGAATATACATATACAAAATAGTTCGATTGATCATTACAAAATGAAGAGTGGAGCCTTTGCAGATTGCAGAGTGAGCTGAATCTGGTGCTATATCAGCAAAATATTGAACAATGTACACCAATGAAATAAATCCTCTACATGCACAGAACAGATTACACCAATGTAAGACATTCTTTATATCATTTAGTTTTAACATAAAATCTTGACAAATACATCCACAAGTGATCACCAATGTCGGAACCATTTGGTATATCACCTTACGTTAGCTGTCGTGTCCATTACAACTCCTGTTGACTAAGGTTATATGTTTATTTCTACCTTTATGTTTGAGGTAGAAATTGTGGTTTCCCCAGGAGTATGTAATGTAAAAATTGAGAATCATTTGAGTCTTGGGTGTGTTAATGCATTCACATAGCCTATACATTATACCATGATTATACAGATATAAAACAAAAGTTACATATTGAAGTTAAATATTAAAACAACTTCCAATTCCATTCCAATGTTCAATAACTTTTCCTCTCAGAATTATTTCACTTTGGTGACATTAAGAAACTAGGATTAATGCAAGCGTGAGATTGTTTAAAAGTTTGAAATACACACAGATGCAAAGTCTATCAAGATAAATCTTTCTCAGATTACTATTTATGTTGATACAGAGAAAGTCAAACAAAATATTCCCCACAGAAGCCACTTTCGATTAGGCTTCCAAAGAAGGAACAGGAAATTTCTTCTGACTCCAAAGGATCTATATTTGGAACAGGCAGTAATTGAATTTGATGAATTCAAAGGAATATACCCACTTCACACACGGTTAGCTCAGCTAAATACTTCTTGTGACGGAGAATTCAGCAAAAACAATTGATGCATCACAACCAAACCTGTCAATCTAAATATTAAAGAGCACTGCGGTGGGACAGAGCATTTATTCCTTCAAATGTATACAGATTTAGCACATGTATATATGATCAGCCATTCATGTCACCTTCAATTTATTAAATAGTATAGATATATAATATAATCTATAGTACTTGCTTGGACCAATTCCTACTTCAGCAAACTGACTATACCAAGACAAAGGGTCAAGCAGATCAAATCACAGAGATTGGTCAAACACAGATTATAAGCATGCATGCTACACTCACACGGCCCTAAATGTTCCATTATATTGCCAACAACTGGGTTCATCTTGGCTGATGGATAAGCCCGGTTTCCTAATAATCAGTATTGACGGTGGCTCTCTACACATTGAATGCCAGAACAGGGATCTGCATATGCATTGAAGGTGGACAAGACCGGGTATTCCATAAGTGGAACATAGGGTGACATCACACTGCTGCCCAGCAGAGCATGACATAATAGTAACACCACCACAGTGGACAAAGAGAAAGCTGGCACTTCCACATGTAGAAAGAGCTACATTTTAATATATACATGTTGTTTATTAGGACATATATTAGGAATACTTGTGTATTACATACATTTAACAAATGACATTACATACTTGTTTTTCTTCTAGCATCATAGAGTGGAAATACTTATGCAGTAATATTTCATTAAAATACCTTTTTTTGCTTTTTATTATTTACAAAGATTAGAAGTCTAATAGTGGTGAAATCTAATAAAGGTTACTAATAACATCAAGTTAATTGCAAGATCATTGCCTTGTTCAAACATTTACTTTTTTTAAACATGTAGTTTGCTCAAAACATAAATTCCTCAGAATCACAAATAACTGATATGGGATTATTTGACCAATCACTGCCAAAAACTGTTGCTCCAGGGAAAATATAAAATATTCTTCTTGCAC
>VKOC01038529.1:0-11518 GCA_009364415.1 Spea multiplicata | reverse complement strand
TTATATTTAGGCTTTCTTTTTTTTCTAAATTAATATTCAGATTTGGGGGTCGTCTTATAATCGAGCAAATACGGTAATTGGAAATTTTACCTACATAGATATAATTTGAAAAACATTAATAATATTGTCTATTTTGGATTTTTTTTTCATAAAATGTTTAAAAAATATTTTCCTGCTTTGTTTGAAATGTATTTTGGAAATATTCCAAGACAAAACAAAACATTTAACATTATTTAACATTTCTGTATTTCTTTTCATATACATGTTAATGAAAAGCCACCAATATTTTCAACCCAGAAAAATCTGTCAATGTTAAAACGGTACAAAGAGAGACAACGTAGAACACCTATGATCGACTGTATCTAAGTTAAAAGATCACTTCAGCATCTTCTAAGGGTGATTTTTTAAAAAAAAAATTAAAGAATTATTAAAGTACTCACAAGGTAATTTGATATGTATCTTTTGTTTAGGATCTTGCGTTTGAGACTGGAGTGTGCCTTCAAATAGTATCACAGTATAGATAAATGTTTAGAGGAAAATGGTGTATAGTATGTGTCCTGCTGTGTTCTAAAATTGGAAGGAGTTGCTAAATTAGAATTCGGATTTATTTTACAATTTTCAGTTTTAAATGGTTTAATGTAAATGCTTGTGATTTCAGTGTAGTAGAAAAGGATATCAGCGTACATTTTGTCATGTCATTTTTCCTTTTCAAATCTCTGTGATTCAGCATTGGGATAAATATGCCACTCTTTTTCCACAGTAAGAATATGATGCATCAAATAATTACCTGACACAAAAGATGAGGCAAAAGTACTTAAAATGAAGTCTAAAGGAATCGTTAACTTCATAATTTGAATTAGAAATGCTTGAAAAATGCTTGAAAAACCGTAAGGTATTTTGTGTTGATAATGATAGTATGAATAAGTATAATCTAAGAATAAAGCGAAGAATCGTCTTGCTCCTAACATAGTAAGGTTGTGTGAGACGGGTGGGTATTATTTGTATTACAATTGTTAGTGGTATTGTGGGGCAGGTAGAGTTTAGAATAGGTTAGGATTTGGTAAGAGCCACAAATAGGCAATACAGTTATCATACAGTTGGTATGACTAAATGGGTCTATTCATAAGTCAAGTGGTCGGTTCATTTATGGGTTAAGGTGAGTGTCCCAACTCAATTGCATGGTACCACTCACAAAAGAACTACATATTCACTAAAATATGAGTTAGTTTTGCAAGTACATGTATATGTAAATTTTCACTTTTTCGAAATGATAACTTGCATGTCTTTACTGGCACCTCACAAAATCTCCAGCAATGAAATGAAAATAACTATATAACTAGAAAAATAAAAATGTAAAAATAGAAATGAGGCACCCCTAGAACTCCTATTTATCAGATATTACCTAAAATCTGAGTTTTCTGAAAGTACATGTGTGTGCATAAACTTGTTCACATTTTCACAAGTTGAATGATAACTTGCATGTCTTAACGTCCACCTCGCCAAATCTCTAGCAAAGAAATGAAAAAAATATTCAAATAAAAAGATACATTTAAAAAATGTAAATGTATTAATTAAGGTGGGGGAGTTATGGTCTCCTCCATATTCCCCCTTTCCTTCATCCATATCTCCTCACTGCCCTGTACCTGATGCAATGAGCGTGTGGGGAATAAAGAGAAAACATATCCCCATGATATGACAGGGGGCCACATTGTAATATAGGTAATCTCTGTGACCGCACGAAGAATATAAATATACTTTTTTTAATACATTTAATATAAGTACCTTTTGATTGCATCAAAATGACCTGAGCCTTACTTTTTAAGCATCAGCTGTTAACTTATTTAACTGGTTTATACAACAAATGTGTTTATACAGCAAGAACACAGTGTACAGGAAACATGGTGATAATGCCAAGCACATGGTCACTGCTCGGTAAGTCTAGCAAAATGATATAATAATATAGTAATAACGTTTTAAATCATTGTGACCGTTTAAAAATGTTAGCACAGCTATATGTTTTAGTTGCGATATCGCTAACTTTACTTTATTTCAATAACATATTATAACACAGTATAGAATTTGAATTTAGCAGCTGCTTTTTATTGCTTTTTACCTTGGCCTCAATGTGCCTCTTTAGATTAAATTGTTCCATGTGAGCACAGAAAGTACTTTGTTTAAGAAAATCATGTTGCTGTGGAAATAATTCTCAGTTCTATATAAATTTCTATATAAAAATAGATATGGTGAGCATATTTTAAAACAAACTTCTACCATATGGATATTCAAACAAAAAGTATTACTTAATAAAAAAAATACACAGTTCATTTATTTTTGGGCTGGAAAAACTCACACATTACAAATCATTCCTATATGCTTGCATTCTTGGCTGGACTTAGATTGCCACACACACAACAAAAAAATGAAATACACCATGAAATGTGTGAAAAATAGGAGTCATGTCTTGTTAAAAAAATTACATTTATACATACAATTTAACATTCTGTGTGTCTCGAACCAAAAATAAAAATCACTTTTAGCAGGGTGCAGCCTCAAGCAAAGCAAAAAAATGTGATACTATATATACAAAAATATGTTAACTGTGTTCAAAGTGCTGTATTTACTCAAAAACACCAAAAAATACTTGAGTGTCCTCAGGACCTTATGGTCTTATTTGCTTGCAAGGAAAAACATAACACAATAGGGTAATATCACCAAAACAACTTTAGTAAATCTTTAAACCGTCCTTTTATGAAAATTGATGATGGATTTATAAACAATAAATAGTAAATGGCAACCTCTCCACAAAAATATGAAACAATCTTCACTTTTCACAAACAAAGCCTCTTATTTCTAGTTTCTAGCATGTATGTGTGGTTCTATCATCAAGCTTCACTTATGTAAGTCACTAATTTTAAGGATGCCTGTGAAATAAACTTGTTTACATTTATCTTTGGAACCTGGCATCTTTGAAGATCATGTTTTTGTTGAAAGACTTAACTATTTGAATATGTTGTAATTATGTGTCAAATTAAGGGACGTTCAAACACTAAGCTACAACTGCTTAAATAATTATGGGAAACATAATGGCAACTGTGTTTGGCAAGAAATAACATATTTTTAATCAAAGTAAAAATATTACGTTTACATAAAAAAATACATTTGTAATAATAGTGTGTGCTTAGTGTTATATCGTATCTATTTTTTTTAACTTTAGTTGTCTTCCAATATTTCAATGCATATAGCAATATAAAGAAAAAGAAAAAAATAATAAGTCAATCAAACTGTTCCAAGGTCAAAGGCAGGCAGCGTAGGTTCATAACCGAAGTTCCAATATAAAGGGCAAAGGCAAGTAGAGGCATCCAAAAATGGGGAGCCAATGGTCAAATACCGTAAAGACAAGTAGAATGTTCAAAATCTTCTGGAAGTCTGTGATAGGGAATCCACAGGAAACACAGCTCAACTAGCAAGCAATCAGTGTAGGGATTACAGGGTCTTTATAGTGTCTTTGATTGGAGTTCCCCTCCCCTGCGCACCTGGTCTCCTCCTTTGCACACCTGATCTACTTGTAATGGTATGGGAGAGGTAGGCTGGCTTCTCCCCCTCTCCCCCTGATTGGCACCTCCCTCCTGTCTATTTCCGACCTCCGGAGCATTGCCACACCCCCTGTCACGAGGAAAGCATGTGCTTTTGCCAAGCGCGGTACGCTGCAAAATCGAGGCCAGGGATATGGCCTACCCCGCGGACGGGCGATCGCACCACGAGGCAACCGGCACACGGGACCAGTCCTCCGCAATGACGACTCCCACTGCGAGGTAGGTGGAAGACCCCGGTCCTGACAAATGCATTTCATATAAGTTATAAATTGATTTGCATTTTAATCAGTGAAATAAGTATTTGATCCTCTATCACTCAGCAAGATGTCTGGCTCCCAGGTGTCTTAAAGGGAATCCTCCTATTCTCAGCTTGTTACCTGTATAAAAGACACCTGTCCACAGAAGCAATCAATAAGTTCCAAACTCTCCACCATGGCCAAAACCAAGAGCTGTCCAAGGATGTCAGGGACAAGATTGTAGTCCTACGCAAGGCTGGATTGGGCTACAAGACCATCGCCAAGCAGCTTGGTGAGAAGGTAACAACAGTTGGTGCGATTATTCGCAAATAGAAGAAACACAAAATAACTGCCAACCTCCCTCGGTCTGGGGCTCTATACAAGATCTCATCTCGTGGAGTTTCAATGATCATGAGAACCCTGAGGAATCGGTCCCGAAACTACACGGGAGGATTTTGTCAATGGCAGTCAAGGCAGCTGGGTAACGCAATACGCTGTGAAGGACTAAAATCCTACAGTGCCCGCAAGTTCCCCCTGCTCACACGAAAGCACACGTACAGGCCCAGGAGAGCTGGGTGATAGTGTTGTGGTCAGATAAGACCCAAATCGTGCTATTTGGCATCAACTCAACTCGCCGTGTTTGGAGGAGGAGGAATCCTGCCTATGACCCCAAGAACACCATCCCACCGTCAAACATGGAGGTGGAAACGTTATGCTTTTGGGTGTTTTTCTGCTAAGGGGACAGGACAACTTCACTGCATCAAAGGGACGATGGATCGGGCCATGTACCGTCAAATCTTGGGTGAGAACCTCCTTCCCTCAGCCTGGGCATTGAAAATGGGTCATGGATGGGTATTCCAGCATGACAATGACCCAAAACACAAGGCAACAAAGGAGTTGCTTAAGAAGAAGGACATTATGGCCCTGGAGTTGCCTATCCCATAGAAAATCTGTGGAGGGAGCTGAAGATTCGAGTTGCCAAACATTAGCTTCAAAACCTTAATGACTTGGAGAGAATCTGCAAAGAGGAGTGGGACAAAATCCCTCCTGAGATTTGTGCAAACCTGGTGGCCAACTACAAGAAACATCTGACCTCTGTGATTGCCAACAAGGGTTTTGCCACAAAGTACTAAGTCATGTTTTGCATAGGGGTCAAATACTTATTTCACTGAGTAAAATGCAAATCAATTTATAACTTATTTGACATACGTTATTCTGGATTTTTTTGTTGTTATTCTATCTCTCACTGTTCAAATTAAAATTATAGATGGATCATGTCTTTGTCAGTGGGCAAACATACAAAATCAGCAGATTTAGTAGATTGTATAGAATTTAATACGCAAGAATCTTTATATGTACAATGGGAGTCTTATCAATCAGGAAGTAAACAGCAGCTAAAAGTGACAAAAGTACACAGAAAATAATCCATACAATGTCCACAATAATCTTATTGTGACCTCCACCCCCTGCACATTTCACTCTTACATGCCTTCCTCTTGTAATAGATATCAGCTGTGGCGTATTCTGGTCTAGGCAGGCAAGGCCTAGAGCAACACTCTAGTAGGGTCTTTTTCTGTTGCCTTTTTTCACAGTTTTACAAAAACCAACAGTCAATTAATTGAATGACAATTTGGACAAAATCAGCAAAACATATTATAGCACATTAACACAGAACATACATAAAAACAAAATAACATATTACAGCACTTTAATGCATCAGGAGCCTCTCACTCCTAGTTAGATATCTCACCCCCAAAAAATCTCATTTTGCTATCCCGCTATCTCATTTGTGGTGAATTTAGCTAGTATCCAATAATGGCAGGATTAGCATTTTACATGTCATTAATAGCAATAGGTGGGTGTCCGTCCTGCCTTAATTCAGGATCTGCTGCAGTCTTGTCATAATACTGTATGTTTTGGGTATAATTCACTATATTACAGAGGAAAACAGAAGCCCAAAATACCATCTTGATGCTGCGTTACCAGTGAAGTGAGAGCACAACAGTCACCATGGTGACTGAAAGGTACATATTAAGCACCCTGCAACCTCTAGATTATACCGTAACAATAGGATTCTATGAATAATCCAATATAAATGCCATTTAGATTTACTAGCAGTCATTTTATTTATTAGTAGTATAATTTTATTTTTAATTGTATGTTTATATGTAGTCAAATAGCATTCACTGAACAATTTAAATGAAAGAAAAACTTGAAATACTTTTTACAGTGGTTATGAATAACCTGAACTTTGCATTATGTGTGATGAAAAAAAAATATTAATAGCCTTATTACCACAGAATTGTCACACTGGACGGGGCTAGAAGTAAGGCCCAATCTGAGTGCGCATGCTGCAGTATGGTCATTTTCCATCTCAGTGTGTCCCACGGCTACACATGTTTTTTTGCACTTTTTAAAAAAGGGATCCTGTAGGCTACAGAGACACTCCAATGCTCTGAACATGTTGCAGTTGAACGTAGACCCTCTGATTGTAAGGCCTGAACAATGCTGACTCAACGCAAGAGACTTTTGTTTTGCATTATTCAGATCCATAGGCTTCTTACTGTACTCGACTCTTAACGGACCCACACCTGTGGAGGATCAAAGTATTAACTCCAGCTACTCATCATTTAGGACTTTAAATATCTAACACACACAATAAGTCTTTGCACTCGGGCGGTCCTGCATGTATCCCATACAGGTGCATTGTTTGATGTAGTTCCTTTTGTGACCCTGCTTCCTGCAGCTTGTGATCTTTGACTTCGACATTCAAATATCCATTTTCTGGCATTCTGACCTTTGCTTTGGCATTTGATTAGTCGGTTTCTTCTAACTTGACGTTTTGGCTGGACCAGCTGTTTTACCTGTTTTATCCAACTACCAGATCGAGGGAGGCACTTGAGGTTCCAGGTGGATCATCAGTAAGTCTAATGGCCGCTCATACCTAAGGGCTCAACTTTGTTTCTAAGGGTGTTTCTCTTCTTTGGTATACATTGATCATGTCAAAGAATTCTGCTTTGACACTCTGAGACAGACAGGCACAATCTACCGACTAGACTTCCAGTTTTCCTCGAAATCTGCCTTCCTTGGATTGACAAGGAACCAATGTCAGTCCTCATATCAAGTAGGCAAAGCTACCTATTCCCAGTATGGTAGCTTGAGGTGGGCTAAGACAATGGAAATTATGTCATGTAGGAGGAGGTAGGCGGGAGATAATGGGGATAGAGGAATAGAGAAAGAGTGAAAAGAGGGGAGAAAGTGGAAGGATGGGAGGGATAGAGAGAGTTGAGGGGAAGAAAGAGGGGGTGCAAGACAGAAATGGAGAGGACTGAGAGGAAAGTGAGAAAAGGAGAGAGAGAAAGCAAGAGAAGGGGGAGACAGAGAGAGCGCTGTGAGAACAGCAAAACTATTTGATTCCCCATGAGATGAAAGGCAAGATACAAAACAAGGTTGTTTACATCAGTTTTGTTACGTTCCCAGACTGATGTCAGCTCAATAGTAACCTATAAGTGGCCAAGTTAAGAACTGGTAGAGTTCCCAAAATAAGTCTAGGAGCTGGGCCAACCAACGTTTTTTTTTATCTTTCCTTTCATCTCATTGGTGGTTTAGTGGTTTTGCCCTTCTCACAGTGCATGTTGTGGGTGAGGGTCCTTGCTGCAAGTTGTTTTTGCTTGACAACGCAATGTGCGGTGCTTTATCATTGATTGCATGGGATTAGTCAAGTCTAGTGGAGGTTACATTAAAAGTTTGATGATCTAAAATGTATGTGGCAAAATGTATCCTTGTACAAACTGCACACCTTATTGAACAGCTTTGAGGACAAAGCTTTCAATGGTTTGAATTTAGCATTTTCTGTGTATTTGTACTGGAAAATGTACAGCCGTTGTTTTCAATGTAGTCAGGTCATTGAAATGCTTATTGCAATGTTTTTATCATTGTTGGAAATTACTCTTTAGTGAAGTCATGCAATCAATCCCATTATGTCTGAAATATGTGACTTTACAAAACATTTGATTACAATACTACTTTTATTACCCTAAGCTATGATCGCTGCCTATTTATTGTGCAAAAAGAATTTAGATGATTAAAGACATTTGATTTTCACAAAAATACAACTTCTGGCATGTTTTCTTAATATATATTCTTTTAATGTCCTAACAAAATTAATTTAAATCCTTTTTCATAACTAATAGAAAGCCTATCTCTAATCCTCGGTAGAAAACATTGTGTATATTAATAATTTCCACTCAGAATGTGAACACAATAATGCTGTATTTAACCCCTTCCGGACCGGCGATTGCATACTGCGTCTTCACTTGAAGACCGCAGTATGTTTTTAAATATTTAAATTCTGTGATCGTGATTCGCTGCAAAGCGATCACGTGCACGGAATTGAGGGGGGGTGGCTGCTACTGATCGCTGGGAACACCCAGCGGTCAGTAGCAGCCGCCCCTCGCGATCCCAGCGTTCAAAGCGACGCTGGATCGCGTAAAGGCAGTGACGTACCTGGTACGTCCCGGTCTGCCGGTGACCCGTGACCCGGAAGTACCAGGTACGTCCCGGTCTTGAAAGGGTTAACAGTATTTGAGTGACTTCTTCAAAAGCATGAAAATACATCGGAAATTAAATATACCGGTGTTAAATCCATAAAACATGAGTAATGTGAACTAGTGGAGCAACTATGTAACTATGTAACTATACATGTAAACATGGGACATGAGCATTCAATTGATCCTTTGGATCCTGATAATTTTATGCAATGAGCATGAATCTCAGCCTCTGCTTCGCTAACTGCCATTGTCTAACAACCCACTTATATATCTAATGCTTGTCCCTTCGCCTTGTAAATGTTGATTGACCAGAGTGAAAAAGTAATGAATTACTCCCTTGATGTTGGACCCATCAATCACAGCCATAACCATGGATGAGACCACCTCACAATTTTTTGGCTACTTCTACCTATCAGTCATTAATATGTACCCTCCTATACACCGTCCCTCCCACTTTACTTCATCATAAAGGGCCGAAACGGTTGGAATGGTGCCAAAAGGCTTTGTAATGATGGCTACACGTGGCAACGAATGAATGAATCCCAGTGGCGTCTCCAGCTTTCATATTTAGGGTGGCACACGGGGGCACATGTACTACCGTGATTGAAATATGATTTCAAAATAACAGCTGAACTGGCAGTTATTTTGCATTCTTTAACCCCTTCGTGACAATGGCTGATTTTATTTTGTGTACCCTTCGTGACAATGACATTTAACATTTCTGTGGTGCTTGCATTTAGCTGTAATTTTCGTCTTTCCGGTTTACTGAACCCACACAAGTTATATATTGTTTTTTTTAGGACAAGAAGGCCTTTCCTAAGATGTCATTATTTTGATTGTATCTTATAATTTACTATAAAGAAAGTAGAAAATATGGTGAAAAATTGAGGGAAAAAAATACTTTTTCTGACATTTACTTGAAAAATCTTTTACTCATCTATAAAAGGTAATGAAAAAACTGATTCTAGATTCTACTATTTGTCCTGAGTTTAGAAATACTCAATGTTTTATGTTTTTTTGGGGGGGTTTTTTGCACGTTATGAGGCAATAAGTAGCATTTTGCTATTTCAAAACCATTTTTTCCAAATCTGGTAATTCTTCCCCCATTTGCTATTTCGGTCCATCTTTGAAGCTGGCAAATGCAATTTACCTCATCAAACCATATACTTTTGTACATTGTACTTTAGATTTGGATTTACAGGTCCTGGTACATGTCACTGTCACACAACACCCCAGTATGTGTTCATTTCTTAAGTACAGTGATACCCCACATGCATTGGTTTGTCGGTTTGTTTCGTGACTAAAAAGCCACATTTGGGACATGTGCATTTTTCAAACTGGAAATTGACATTGACATGTGGTCATCCTTCCCAGTGTGTTAATTGGGACATTGTTGAACCCGGCCTATTCAATTTACCCTATCAAATAATTCATGTTTTAAAAGTAGACACTCCATGGGCATTTAGCAAGCCAGTATTTTAACTCTTTCCATGTGAGAAAATAAAGTTCTAATTTTAGACTTGCTCATAAAAATATTATATATATATATATTATTATATATATATATTTTTTGAACTGCAAGGTGACATCAGTGGGAAATTATTTTTACATATTACCATTTGTTAACATTTTACTTACTTCCTGTAGTTCAACACATGTAAACAGCACTTACACATGTAGATCAACTGAATAAGACATACAAACCCTTTGCAGGTATAAAATAATAATGTATAGAAACATAGCAGGTGTAGATCAACAGAACACACAAACTCATCATTGCAGGTATTGATCAACCAGAAATCACATGTAAACTCAGCACCGAAGGTATAGATCCAATAAACAACACATGGAAACAGCACTGCAGTTATTCATAAACTGAATAAGACATACAAATTACAAACCCTGTATTTGCAGGTATACATAAATAATGTATGGAAACATAGCATTGCAGATATAGATCAACACAATAACACAAAAACCCAGCTTTGCAGTTATAGCAAACAGCCCAGCCTGAGTCAACTTTGTCCCCAAAAAGGCCAGATTAAGACACCTTTGTCCCCAAACAGCCCACCCTGTGCCATCTTTGTCCCATAAACACCCTGCCTGTACCATCTTGGTCCCCAAGGCTTGTGCCATCTTTGCCTTTCCACAAAGCAATTATACATCTATGATACACACAAACACTTTTACAGTCACTCACTCATTCACACTTTTCATTCACACAATCATTTATTATCTCACTCATTCACACAAATCATTTACACATATTCATTAATGCATTCTCACAAATCATTCATGCGATTCATCCGCACATTAATTCATGAATTCATTATCTAACACATTCACACAATTTATACACATGTTAATTATTTCATTTGGTCACTCATTCTCACTCTTTATTTATTTCAATACTCTTACAATCCACCTTTCTCACTAGCTACCTCTTCACTCTTTTTGCACTGTCTACCCCCCTTTTCTCACTATCTACCCTCTCTCTCCCCTTTTCTCACTATCTACCCCTTCCTCATTCTCACTATCTACCCCTTCTCACTATCTATCCCCTCTCTATCCTTCTGACGATCTACCCCATCTCTCCCTTCCTCACTATCTAACCTCTCTTCCCTCTTCCCCCTTTGTAGTTCACTTACCTTGGTGAAGTCATGTGGTGGGAGTGCAAGGCTCTCTCTCGCTGCTCTACTGCTTGGCACCCTTCAGTCTACTCTGCAAGGCCTCTATCATGCTAAGCGCCAGAATATAATGTCGTATATGTGCACTCAGCAGTGAAGCCTTTTGCACCATGCCTGAGACAGGGGCCTCGAAGATTAGACTGAGGGGCGCCAAGTCACTTGTGACTGTACAAAAATAAATTAAAGTATGGCGTTTCAATTGGGGGGGCACACGAGGGGGAACAGCATGATGTAGGGGCATGTCCCCCTCTGGCCCTCCCTTGCTGATGCCACTGATGAATACTAACAACATTTCTGCTCTTTTACAATTCATTTTCGTCAGTTTTGTTGAGAGTCTCACTCGTACAAATGCATTTGTCTGGTGTTATGCGCGCCGCCGCGGCTCCCTCTCCGGCTGCTAATGCCGGCTCGCCCGACGAGTAACGCGCGCCGCTGCTACCCTTACCTTGGCC
>VKOC01038521.1:0-13160 GCA_009364415.1 Spea multiplicata | reverse complement strand
GCTGCGATGGGGGTCATACACACTCGCAGCATTGAAGGGGTTAATTGAGGAAGAAGGCGGGTAGTGGTTAAATGAGGAAGGGTGGGGGTGGGGGGGGCTGGTCAGACCACCAGCAGCAGAGCCCCCTACAAAAACGGAAATTAACCCCTTCAATGCCGCAATCGCGGCATTGAAGGGGTTAACACTGCACTGATGCTCTCATGGAGCGATCAGGGACCAGACTCCTGGGCAGACAGCAGCAGCAGCGCCCCCACGATCACCATGATTGTGGTGATGTGGGGGGCGTTTTTTGGAGGAGACGTGCCTGGTACGTCCCGGTCTACCGGTGACTGTTAACCAGGAAGTACCAGGTACGTCCCGGTCCTGAAGGGGTTAAAACCTAATATATTATTAAATAATACATTGAGTACACTATGTCGCTGAGAAGAGAAGGAGTCATTGTTAAATAAACATACTGTAAATTATCTCATGCTTCTCCAAACAACCTTTAAATTCTATAAGACAGACCGACCTTTAATTAATTCTATCATATTTATATTCTCATGCAGTCATCTTTTTAAATAAATATTGTATTAAATTTGTTGTTTCCCTTCAGGTGATCTCTCAAGTATTGTATGCTTAATACATAGACCTAAGCTGCCATTGCATTCTTTGATCAAGTATAATCACAAATTAAAAAAATAAAATAAAAAAGGACATAGTAAGAGGTGAACTATATATGGCAACAACCTATCGTTGTCCGTTTTTGTATTGCACACATTAATGTCCAAACAAATTATGTACACATTTTTTTACATCATTAAAGAAGTAAGTTTGAGAGGAGTCTGGACGTTTCACAGTGCTAGGTATAATGTTTCCTATACTACATTTAGTTCTGAGTAATACGTTTCACAGAGTAGGTGCTGTAGCAGTTAACAAAAATAACCAATAATGGAAAACGATTTGCCTGACTATGTGCTGTTCCTAGCCCAAATGGCACTCCTGGCAAGAAGTCTGTTTGTGCTTCTCCTTTTCCCTTTTATTTCCCATGCTGGTTTATGTGACTTTAAGGCCTGTAACAAACTTTGATCCATTCAGGCTGCAACAACACTCTGAGCTCTGAGACAAGAGGGCCACCAGGGGAGGAAAGCAGGGCACAGAGATTTAGTTGCCAATAAAAAGATCTGAAAATATCCCAGGGGCTGCCACCACTTCAGACTTTCCTCTCTTTGAAGTATTTGCCACTGCTCAGCATCCTCTTCAATCAAGCATTGGTGTTAAGACTAGCACTGAATCAACCATTGCTAGTAAGTGGCATCTTTGTAAGGCTTCTTTTATTTTTTTATATTTTTAAGTATATTGTTTACGGAACAACATAAACAGTCATAATTAGGTTGTAGCTAAATATAAATGAGCAAATTAGAATGCACAGTTACTCGGTTAGGAAAGTGCTATTGTCTGAAAATTGTCTATTGTAGTTACATCTAAATGAGCAAATTAGAAAGCACTTGCTTAGGAAAGTGCTAATGTCTGGAAATTGTCTAAGTATTATAATGGATTCAATCTCTGTTTTTTTCTGTTTTTTTGTGGGTACTTATAGCATTGCAATGACAAGTTTAAAGAGCCATTTTGTTGCTTTTTTGTCTGAGGTGGTGGGGAAAGGGTATCTTAGCCATGCCAGGGACTCTCCAGCATCTCCAAGGATACCACTGGTAATTATAGCACCTTCATTTGTAGATCATTGACTTCAGAATGGAGGACTTGGTGTTTGGTCATGCTCACTCCTAGTCTTGACTTGGACATTTTGTGACCTCTTCTCCTCCTGCCCAAAGCTTGCCATGCTTCTGTGCTCAACCCACCTTCCCATCATCTGTCTGCCCCTTCCCATCTCTTGTACAGAAAACAAAGAGGAGGTAGGGGGTAGAACAGTAGAATAGTTTACACATAGTTTAAGAATGCATTGTAATCCTAAATAAATCCAAATGTTGCTGTGGATATGATTTATTGCACTCAAGAAAGAAACAATTATAACATGATAGAACTATTGAAGGAAAATAATTAATTAATCAGTTATCATTCCTTAATTCCATATTGGGCATGAGAATTGTTTCCTCTTCTGAAAAGAAGAAAACTCAGCATTAGCTTTGGCAATTAAAAATCTGTAATGGGTTATCCAATAAATTGTATTTTTTTGAGTTTGAAAAGAAACATAATTATCCCTAACTCTGCTTTTAACATATATTTCAGTTATTTTTCCAAGAAAACACAATTTTACCACAAGACAGGAGGCTTCATATTTTGCATTATCCTTCTTTACTGAAACCTCCAGCAGCAAAGGAGTTAACAACAATAATAATGACAACCAATCAAAAAGAACAGGACCCTATAACAGTCCAGGCGTCCAGCAACTCCTCCTCTTTCTTTGCTGCTTGACCTCCAGGTGAGCACCTTCCAATTACGAATCATAGCTCTTATTCATTTGTATTGGGTCTATTTCTTTTTTTTATATGATTTAGGAGTTTTCTCTTATTTTATTCATTGGTGTTTATTTCATTTATCCCTATTCGTCACTGTCATTTTCAGTTTATTTTCCTACTTTGTCTCTTTGAATGTGCCTTTTTGCCTTGTTAGGCCTGTCTTATTTCATCTCCTACCTGGCTTTTGTCCTTTCTCTTCTCCCTGCCTTCCACGCGGGTCCCTTCTGGCGCTGTTGTGGCTGCCTTTCTCCTGCTCGCCCCTCCTCCGCTGGTTTTTCCTTGTGTGGCCTCGCGGCTCTCCTTTCTCTTCCCCGGCGCCACGCGTGCGCGTCTCTTTTCGTGGGGTGGGTTGGTTTTTCTCCTGCCCACGTCTACCGCGTTTGGGGTTAGTGAGCGGCGGTTCGCCCCGTGTCTCTTCTGTTTGGCGTTACGCAGCGGTTTTCATTGAAAACCGGCCGCGTACGCGTCTCCTTCTTCTCAGCGCAGTGCAGTTCACCAGCCGAGAAATCCCTTTGATTTCTTCCCCTCTGCACCACGTGTTTCTCAGTTCCATGCCGGTCGGATTGTTTTATACCGGCCCCACTACATGTTTACCTCCGTTTCTGCTGGGGATTGATTGAAAAATATATAAATAAATAAAAAAAACGTGCTTTGTATGAGGGTGAACCCCTCCTCATTGACCTGTCAGCTGCCTTTCTGGGTTCTGGATACACCATGCATAGGTGTTTATGTACTGCACTGGCCCCACTCTGAACCCTGGGTGAACCCCTTACATATATTGAGGGTATCCCCCTCTACCTTGAGATTGAGGGTACCCCCCTCTACCCTGATTGTGCCCTTTCTAGGGCCCCATGGTTGGTGGTTATTGAGGGTGTTCCCTCTCCACCTTTATTGTATAGTACCTGCTTGTGTTACTATTGGGCTTGGGTGAACCCCTCCTTTTCAATAAACATCTGCTCATTTCCATCTATTTGTGTTTTTCAGAAACACAGTACTGGCAGTATTCCTGCGGCCCTACAGGCCTGGCTTCGTTCGGCCATCGCAGCTGCTCTTCCTACCGCTTTGGCAGAGGCCCAACCAGCCCGTCAGACACTGACCGTGTCATCTCTACCTGGGGCTAAGGATTCGGAGGCTGGTAGCTCTCCTCCCCTGACTGAACAGGAGAACCCTCGCAAGCGTCCTTGGAGCGAGGCTCCCTCGACATCGGGCAAAGGCAAAGTCCCTCTCAAGAGACACTGTGTCGCCCTTCCCCCTGCGGGGTCTGACTCTGATGCTTCTCCGTCCGGGGAACTGGTCGAAGAATACAAGGTTTTGGATGAGTATCGAGCTGGATCTTCTAGCTCTCCACCTCCCACTGACTTTGGGCGAAATGCGACACCTGATTTCCCCAAGCCTACATCATTGGGGCCCGACCAGCCCTTCAAAGTCACGGACGCCCTCGGCTTTCCACTTTTCGATCCTCGGGCTCTCCGTCACCCACGATCAGCGGAGTGGACGCCGTCCGCTCAAATCGCAGAATTCATGAAATTCTGGCTGCGACGTCCCCTGGACAAGGAGGTTCGTCAGCGTTTGCGGTCTGAGTGTCCGAGACCTACCCTGGCTACCAAAGTGTCGAACGCGCCAGAATTCGATCAGTCATTTGTTACCTTCCTTTCTGGCACAGGAAGAGACCCTAGGAAGGGTATTAAATTGGGGCTTCGGGAAGCGCAGGACAAACTTCTGGACGCTACCAGGCCGCTAACTCAGGTGTTCCAGATGGCCGACGAGGCCCTAACTGAAGGCTCTCCTTTGGACGCCCACCTGGTTCGGGAGTGGATCCAGAGGGCGTTTTGTCTTCTGGGCAATGCCAACTGCGCCATCTCGGCGGAGCGGCGCAAGGCCCCCTTCTTCAAATTAGACGCGAAGCTGGCCGATCTGGCCCCAAAGGAAATGGCCTCCTCTTCGGGGAGAAGTTCATGAAGAACTTAAGCCAACATGTGAACGTCTTCACTTCACTGAATAAAGCGCAAACATCCATAAAGCGCGTCTTTCGCTCCGGGGAGCGTTTTTCCTCCAGGGCTGGCCGGCAGAGGGGTCGTGCTGCCAGCAGAGTCGCCTTCGGCTCCAGACCCCGTTTTCCCCACGCCTCGACGACCTACCGGGCCCAAGACCGCGCCCTGTTCGGCCGTGGCTACACTAGAGGCAGAGGCTCTTCCACCTACCGAGGGAAGACGCCTGCGGGTAAGAGTTTGTCCTCTCCTTCCCCTTATTCCGGTTCCGGGTCGGTTGGCTTATTTCTCCCATGCCTGGTCCACCCTCACCTCCGACCCCTGGGTTCTCAATGGATCTCCTCCGCGAGAACGACTGGTTCAAGCGGCTGGATTTGAAGGACGCCTATTTGACGGTTCCAGTCCGCCCGGGGGACCGGAGATATCTCCAATTTCGTTGGCAAGGGGGTCTGTGGCAGTTCACGTGCCTCCCGTTCGGTCTCAGCTCCGCACCCTGGTGCTTCACGAAGCTGCTGAAGCTGGTGTTAGAGTATCTTCGCGCTCGCGGTGTGCGGTGCATCGTCTATCTGGACGATGTACTCCTCATGGCCTCCGACAGGGATTCCCTGATCTGGGACATCCGCTTGTTCCAGGACCTCGGCTTTATCATCAACGAGGCAAAGTCGGTCTTAGTCCCTACCCAGTTGATTCAGTTCCTGGGTTTCACCGTGGACTCTGTGTCGGCGGTGCTCCAGTTGCCACGGGACAAGGTTTTGGCCATCAAGAAGGAGATTCGGAGACTGCTCCGATCTCTGATGGTTTCCCTTAGGGCTCTCGCTCGCGTGATAGGTCTTCTCTCGGCCTCTATTCAGGCCATTTTTCCCGGACCCCTCCACTATCGGGCTCTCCAGCGTTTGAAGACTCGTCATCTTCGCGCGTCAGGCTCTTACGATCATTTTGTCCCTTTGTCCGATGAAGCGCGTTTGGAACTTCGTCGGTGGCTCTCACACATGGACGCCTGGAACGGTCGGGCCATCTTCGGCTTGGTTCCGGATTTCGTCCTGGAGTCGGATGCCAGCCTGCTTGGCTGGGGCACAGCGTGCGGGCAGACGGCGATGGGGGTCTCTGGTCCGGCGAGGAGCGTGGACTCCACATCAACTGTTTGGAACTAATTGCGGGTTCCTTCGCCATCTGCAGTTTTACCAAACATGTTACCCACTGCTCCCTTGTCCTGCGCATGGACAACGTGTCCGCGGTACGGTATATCAACCGCTTAGGGGGTACGAGGTCAAAGCTCCTTACGGAACTCACCAAGGACCTCTACCAGTACTGTCTGGACAATCACCTGTCCATTCGGGCGGAGTATCTGCCCGGAAAGGAGAATCTGGTGGCAGATTGGTTCTCGCGCCACTGGAGGGACGCCAGCGACTGGCGCCTCCTTCGGGAGGTGTTTCTGGCTCTGGATCAATCCCAGGGTCCTTTTCATCTGGACCTCTTTGCGTCCAGGTTAAATCGCCAGACCGATGCCTTTTTCAGCTGGTTGCCGGATCCGCTCTCTCTGGCGGCGGATGCCTTTCTGCAGGTCTGGCCCCGTCGGGGCGCCTACGCGTTCCCGCCGTTCTCTATGATCCTGCGCACTCTCCACTGCCTCAGCAGACAGGGGGCTACGGTTCTGGTGATCACCCCCTTGTGGAGGACGCAACCGTGGTTCCCGCTGCTGTTGGAGTTGTCTTGGGACGATCCCCTTCTCCTTCCCGCCTCTCCGGATCTGCTTCTGGACCCGGAGGGGAACTCCCATCCTCTCATTCTTCAGGATCACCTGTCGTTGGTGGCCTGGCTGGTTTCCGGGGATCCTGGGATGTGTCGGGACTATCGTCGGGGGCTAGGGACCTTCTCTGGGGCTCTTGGGGCCCCGGGAACGCGTAAATCCTATCTGCAGGCCTGGAATGTGTGGTGTCGCTGGTGTGTGGAACACTGTTGCGATCCCACTACGGTCCCTATTGTTGCCGTGTTGAATTTCTTTGCGCACCTTTATTCCCTGGGTAAGTCATATCGGACCATTAATCTGTACCGATCGGCTATCTCCGATAGCCAAAGCTGCTTTGTTGTTGTGTTTGGTGTCCTTTCGGCGGGTGGCTGATGTTCTGGCGTTCAGTGTTGACTCCTTTTCCTTTTCTCCTGTCGGTGTATCGGTCTCTGTCTCTCGGAGGACGAAATCTCAGTTTCTGTCTCCTACCCTTATTTACCGGATAGGCCCAAGCTCTGCGTAGCGCAGTGCGTTCAAGCTTACCTTGCGGCCTCTCGTCAGTTTTCGTGTTTCTTCTTCGGGTCCCCTCTTCATTTCCTATGTGTGTCCGTTTCGGCCGGTCTCCTCTCCTACGTAAGCCAGATGGATTCGCTGGATCCTTGGCCTGGCTGGCATTGAGGCTTCGTTTGGGGCTAACTCGGTGCGGGGCGACGCTGCTTCGGCGGCCTTGTCCCTTGGGAGCTCCCTCTCGGATGTCTTGTCCGCGGCAGACTGGTCGCGCGAGTCTACGTTTCGCACATTTTATTTTCGTCCTCTGCCGCATGCCTCCTGTGCGCTGTTGCGGCGTTAAAATTGCAAAATATGAAGCCTCCTGACTTGTGGTAAAATTAGGGATTAATCTAGCCTTGGTTCTGTATTAATCTAAATTTTATGAAAGACAGGAGGCGAGTATTTTCTCTCCCTTTCTTTTCCCTCCCTGTGTATTGTGGGCTCCTTGTGGGTGCCGATTTGCTGTACCTTTTTCATGCTGTTTCTTTCAGGTGACAAGTTCATTCGCCTGGTATTGTCATGTTATCTCTGTTTTTTCAGGTCGCTCTGCTGCCCTGTGAGTGGTTCCGGTTTGCATTTCATTATAAAATTAGAAGCCCAAAGGAAAAAAGTCTTGGAATCCTCCAATATGCATATTAACCTTCAATTAGTAACAATAGAAAATAAAAAATCACCATCAGCCCATCTGACAGAGAAGATTGGAGAAATAACAAAACAAGATTAATAACCTTTTGTTAGAGAAAGTAAATAAAACTTTAAACTCTTTTAAAAATGAATAGGTATTATAAAGGGAACAGAGCGGATAAACTGCTTACTAATTTACTTAAAAAAGGGGCAAAAAAGCGAATTACAAGATTAGTTTATAAAGATAAGGCCTTGCTGAACCCTAGAGCAATTGGAAAAGCCTTTAATGAGTTTTATAGTACATTATATAATATTCTGCAGGAATGCCCTGTATCGGAAATAAAAAAATACTTCAGTACTAAGATCTTCCCTAAACCCACAAGAGAAATGCTCAAGGAGCTGAATAAAACTATAACAATCGAATTAGAGCATTAAAATTAAAAAAATCTCCCGGTCCGGATGGGTTCAATGCTAATTTTTATAAAACATTCATAAATCGAATATCTTACAATTTGACAATCGTCTTTAACGAGGCCATGAAAACAGGGAATATTCTTAGTAAACTATTAAGAGGCAATATAATACCTACTCTGAAAACAGGGAAAAACCCGGAGGATATGGTTAGCAACAGGCCAATAACTTTATTGAACTTAGACCTTAAAATTTATACAGGTATTTTGGCCCAAAGATTAAAAAAAGTTCTCCCCTGTTTGATCCATAAAGACCAGGCAGGATTCGTTACTGGCAGATCCTCAGTAAATCATGTAAGACTTCTTGCAGACTTATTGGAATACTCAAGGGGGAGGGGAGTTCCCCAACTGACTCTGTCACTGGATGCAGAGAAGGCTTTTGACAGAGTCAGCTGGGGATACATGTCAGAAGCCTTACTTTCATTTGGTATTGGTGGGGATTTCCATCGAGCTATTATGGCCTTATATACAGCCCCTATGGGTAGAGTAGTCGGACCGGGGATTGAGTCTTCTTGGTTTTTGTTAACTAATGGCACCCGACAGGGTTGCCCGCTCTCCCCCTTCTATACATTATTTTGTTAGAACCCCTTGCTATGGAGATTAGATCTAGCCGGGAAATTAAAGGGTGTGGGGGAGATGAGACCCATAAAATAAAACTATACACGGATGATATTCTAATAACAATTCAGGATCCGGTGAGATCAACAGAGAGCCTTATGGCATTAATCAATCAATATAGTCAACTATCGAACTATAAATTAAATGTCTCAAAAACACTTGCTTTACCTTTATTTCTTAATAATATTCAGAAGACACAGATAGAAAAATTTGTTTTTTCCTGGGCTAAAGATTCAATAGAATATTTAGGTGTAAAAATTTCAGTTAACCCTGCAGCATGGCTAGAAATAAACCTATTGCCAGCTATAAAAGAAATGAACCAATCACTTAAAAATTGGCAAAAATTGTACATCTCATGGATGGGAAGGCTAAATGCGGTTAAATCATATCTACTACCAAAATTTATATATATGTTTAGACTAATACCATTTTCTGTCCCTGATGCCTGGCTAGAATTAATACAACAAGCATTTATAACATTTATCTGGGCCAAAAAAAAATCTAGATTGAATTTTCAACTACTAGCAAAAAAGCTATATGAGGGAGGCTTGGGCTTTCCTATCATTAAGGATTATGCTTTGGCTGCGCAACTTACCCACATATTAATGACCCTATTTGATAATGCACAATACGAATCATGGTATGATTTAGAACTGTTAAATAATACTTCCTTTAAAGATCTTCAAACACTTTTTTGGTTGCCTAAAAATAAAAGTATTGAATATGTTAAGACATGTAATAATTTAATTTTGGTACATTTGTTAAGGGTCTGGATTCAGATAAGGAAAAAAATAGGACTTGAAAATAAAATTATGATGTCTCTACCATTGAATATTATTGAAAACCTAATTCAAGATATAACCCTGACTTCATGGAAACATGCGGGCATATTAAAGATCTCAGATTTATATGATGATCAGATCCTTAAAAGCTTTTCGACGTTACAAATACAATATACCTTATCCCCGGGTGAATGTTTTAAATCTTTAAGGATTAAGTCATTCTTAAGTAAAAATATTTGTTTTGATAATAAAAACAGCTCCACCCTTCTTTTTACAAAAATATTAAAATCTAATGATTATAATAAAATGACTACTAAATCTCTGGGCATAAAAATTCCCCTCCCTCCAGCGTTAAAGAACTGGGAAAAGGATTTAAACTGTGTAATAGAACCAGAGGATTGGAATTATGCGTTGAAACTCACTATGAAACATGTCCATTGCTTAAATCTTAATGAGCTACAGTTTAAATTAATGAATAGATGGTACAGAGTTCCATCATTATTAGCCAAAATGTATCATAAAGCTATACCTTATTGCTGGAGATGTGGGGAACCAAAGGGTGACGAATCACATATGTGGTGGAGCTGTACAGTAATTAAACATTTTTGGAACTTTATATCCCTTCGTCTGCAAATAATTTTTGGACAAAAATGGAGCCTGACTCCAGACCAGGCTTTGTTACATCTAAACCTCCCTAACACAAACAAAAATGATTTGAGATTCCTCCTCCACTTACTAACAGCTATAAAAATGGAAATGGCTAGGAACTGGAAAAAGGCTGAAGGGATCATTTGGTCTAAAGTTAAGGCGCAAATAATTTATCAATGTCAAATGGAGAGAGGAATTGCAACCTACCCAATTTTTCGTGAAGAAAAATATATTTTTTGGAACGGTTGGATAGACCAATTACAAATGGGCAGATTGGATTAACACTAAATTACTTAAGCAAGTTCTGTAACTTAATCAATAGTTACAATAAACCCTGGTGATGCGGGGACCATAAAAATGTACGTGTGATAGGGTCGTGATCTAATTGGTATTTTAAATTTGTTATTTTGTATGTATCTTTCTTTTTATGTGGTCTCAAATTCGTCTGTTAAAGATACAATCGAATTTGTTTTTTCTTTTTTTCTGTACTTATTCTCAAAAAACTCAAATAAATAATATTAAACAACAAAAAAAGGCATTTCATGGGGCACAGCGGCATTTAGAGGGTTAAAAGGCATATCATGGGCACAGTGGCATATAGGGGGTATAAGGCATTTCTGGGGCAGAGTGGCAAGCCCGGGGGCAGATGTGCATAACTGGAGGGCAAGTTGGAAAAAAAGGAAATAAAAACAAAATATTTTTCTCAATCATAGCTTTTATTAAAAATAAATAGTTCACATAGTTTACATGAATTAACATTTACTGGTAAAACTTTTTCCTATAGGGTTGTTCAGGCTTTTTCTTTTATTTCATAAGTTAATATTCAGATTTTGGAGGATCGTCTTACAATCGAGCAAATACGGTAATTTAGTGAGAGGGTAAGGGAGGAAGTGAGTATGCATGTTAGATTACATGTGTACATATAAGTGCATTAGCATGAGAGTGAGTTTGTGTGTTAGCATGAATGTGTATACGTACGTCTGCACATGAATGTGTGTGTGTAAGTGTGTATTAGCATGAATGTGGGTCTGTGTGTGAGAAAGAATTTATATGTGTTTGTATGTGAGCATGATTATGTATGCGTGTTAGCATGTATATGTGTAATTGTATGTGAACTTGAATATCTATGTGTGTGTATTAGCTTGAATGTTTGTGTGCGTGTAAGCCTCAATGTATAATTATTAACGCAGCATGTAAGTGTGTGTTAGTGAGTATGTATAAGTGTGTGTGTAAATATGTTTGCCAGTGCATATGTGAGTTACTGGGGTTGTGGGAGGGGGACATGCACAATGAGCCCATTTGGGGCACTTGGCTTTACTTGCCCCTGGACCACAAGGTGCCAGCCCTTACCCTGGGGTATATGGTACTGTGACTTCATGCAGACAAGCTATTTTTTAAATATATTGAAGGTTTTATTGACCGCACTAGCATTTGTCCATTTAACAGAGGCATTTATGACGTTTTTCTGTGCTCAGCTTGTAGGCTTCAAAAATCTCATTGGTTTGGGGGCACTTGGATTTTCAGTATTTAACAGTGTTGTCTATTTGTCTTTTATTCACTTATGAGTTGTGGTTGCACTTGGTTGTGTCCACTCCCTGCCCAGGTTCTGCCAACTTCCTGCCCACTCAAGTCCAACTAGTGCTAGCCATACCCCTGAATGAAAGCCCCCTCTCAGCCTTTTCTAGATATGAACAATGTTAATGTATGACTAAATAGAAGATAACCTGGAAAAGTGGCTGGAAGGCTCCAAGTACTGCAGTCATTCTGATCAATCCTTAGGAACAGTAATGTTAAAAATCACTAACTCCCTGGCTGCTTCCAGCCATTTTCCAGCCCCTTTTCAAACCCAGGAATTTCATGATCCTTCCATCTTCTAATATAGTGGGGAGTCCAGGCAAGAGTGCTGTGTTTCTACTAAAAAGGGTACTAGATGAATTTGTCAATTTCAAATTGTGTTGTATGGAGAGGTTTGCAATAAAAATGCACATATTTCTAAAATCCTTTGTTTATCCGTGTAAAAAAAACACCAAAATGTAAGCTTATTTTGCTTAGCATTATTTTTTAATAGTTGATTTGTAAGACAGCCATAGTCAAAAAGAATAAGCATTTAATGATTTGCTGCAGAAAAAATTAAAAGATGATGCTGACACCACAGCCTTTGTTGTTCCTTCCTTATGCGTTAGTTCAAAAGTTTCTGAATTGTGAAAGCAGAAAAAAATGAATGAATGTCTCACATTAAATAATACACATCAAAGATCTAAATCTTTAGGGCATTATACTTCTTTTTTATTATTAAAATAATAATTTTATTGCAAATAAGTATGAGAGCATACAGTAATGAGAAGATTATGCAGCGAGACTACCCATAGAGCCATAAGTTACTGAAGTACAATGATGTATGGAAAGCAATTGAGTGGACAAGTATTGTCAATGCATATTATACAAATATGAGAGGGAAAACAGAGGATCACAGATAAAAATAAAAAAGAAGAAGGTATGTCTGAACATACCATGTTTGAACAGCAACTACACCTTACCTTCATGCAAATGCACTTAATATAAATACTGACTGTTTTATTTTTATTTTTTGGGGGATTTATATTTTTTATACAGACTTATTGTTTTTTAAATTCAGTATATCTGTTCAGTTACTATCATAAATAGAAACATAAATATTTGTTTTTTTGTTTTCTTAAAATGAAGTCTTGCGTTAGGAAATAGCATAGCTGGGTAACCTGGCAAAACTAAGATGTGCAACACCAGGTTTGAGTCTGGCAACATGAGCTAAGTTCCATCTCAGTTGTGTGTTCAGTACCTTATTAAAAACTTGTTGATACAGGATGCCTACCCTGGGAAATGTTCAAAGCTATGCTTAACTTGGGCATTAGTACAGACACTTTGTATCTCTGAAATGATTATTATTTTATAGAAATGCAATGTGGTTCAAAAGTGTGGGGTCACTTAGAAATGTTTTTTAAGATAACATAAAATGGATCAGAAACACAGCACAGAGGTTGTAAATGACTTGTAGCTGGAAACAGCTGATTTTTAATGGAATAACATCATAGGCATACAGAGGTTTAAGTTATCAAGTATGAATCATTACAAACTCCTTTTGTATCAGCTAGAAATTTCCTTTTGTCCCATGAAAACAGCTAAGTGACCCCAAACTTCTGAACAGTAGTCTATAGATATATATATATAAAAAAGCACTTACCCTGCACTCAATATTTACCTATCAACAATCACAGTGATGTTTCAAATCACAGCGGGACCTTTGTCAAGATGTGTATATATAT
>VKOC01038496.1:0-11466 GCA_009364415.1 Spea multiplicata | reverse complement strand
AATACCCAATGTTTTTATGTTTTTTGGCTTTTTTCTGCACGTTATGGGGCAATAAGTACAGGTAGCGTAAAAACCCCTATTGTCCTTAAGGGGTTAAATCCCGTCCACCTCAGTCGCATGACATCTCGACAGGAAAGACACAACCAGATTTGGGCTTCTCATGCCTCTCAACTTCTCTCTCTGGAACAGAAGATGGACATCATGACAGATCTCCTGCGGACTTTAATGGCTCCATCTGCTCCGGTACCCCCTTCTGTTACCTCCACGGAAGTCTCTCTTGCTGCTAGTCCCTCTGCTAATCCTCCCAAGATGCCGATGCCAGATAAGAGCGCTGGTAATCCAATTGAATGCAGAGGATTCCTTAATCAATGCCAGTTGCACTTTACGACTCAATCTCAAACCTTCTCACATGCCACTAAGGTTGCCTTTTTCCATTAACTTTTTGAGGGGGGAAGCCTTGACATGGGCCTTTCCATTACTATACTAAAACAGAACTCTGCTTTGCTGGACGATGCTGTCTCTTTTATTTCTGCCTTTCGTGCTGTTTTTGACACGCCAGGACGCTTTCACCGGCTCAAGTCTGCATTTGTTTTCGCTCCTATTTTGAAACGTCCGGATCCTACTAAACCATTTATCTTAGAGGTGGATGCATCCGGACTCAGGGTTGGGGCTCTACTCTCCCAGAAACAACCCTCTTCCAACAAGATTCACTCTTGCACCTATTTTTCCAAATGATTTACTCAAGCAGAACACAATTATGACAACAGAGAATTACCCGCCATTAAGATGGCCTTCGTGAAGTGACGTCACCTCTTTGGAGGGTTCTGAGATTCCTATTATGGTCTATACTGATCATAAGAGCCTTATGTACCTGGAGATTGCTAAACGCCTGAATCCCAGACAAGCCAGGTGGGCATCTTCTGCATATCATCTCCTGTCCAACGGGCAAACAGAAAGGACCAATTAAGTTCTCAAACAATATCTTCGTTCCTACGTGTCAGAGGACCAATCCAATTGGGCTTAATCTGGCAGAGTTTTCCTATAATAACTCTTTTCATGAATCACTAAGGGACTCTCCTTTTTTTACAGGTTTTAGTTTTAGCCCTTCTATTTAGACTTCTGCGTTGATGCCATTTAACTTACTTGCAGCTGATACGCTGGTGCAATAAACCAGGTTCTGGGCTGTCGGCATGTGCCCTTGTGGAGAGGGATGGTGTCACCCACTCACCTGCTGCTGTTACAGACGTAGCAGCTCCTCTGAGACTCCACCGATGAAAGGCTCTCCTTCGTGCTGAGCCACTATCAAGATGATCGGGAAAAGCAGTTGCGGACCACAATTAAGAAATGCGCTAACCACAATTAAGAAAGCCAACCGGTACAACTTGTGGCAGGCTGCACATGCCGTGAATTAAACTGATATTACCTTATTTCTGCGTGCCCCAGTAATTACTGGGTTTTTGGACTCTGGGGCTATTTAAAGACACTTTAGCCATCTTCCAGTTGCCTGTCAAAGAGTTACTTGTTTTTTGTTTTTTTTTAAAAAAATCTTTCTATTGAGTTTTCCGTGTTTCGTTTACAACAAAAGCAACAAAAATGTGACCCCACAAGTACGTCCCTCAGAGAATACCAAAGGACAACATTGCAACAAATCAGGTAGAGACCAGTAAATACAATGGGTGAAGTCACAAAAGTATCCCCCCCGCCTGGTCAGCCCAACAAGACAAATAACCGGAGTGAAAAACAACAAAAAAAAACCCCCTAACAGCAAACCGGTAAAGGTCAGGTATTACGAACAAGGATCATTACCCCGTAACAGCTGCGCACCATACCAGGAAGTATCACAGAAAGTCGCTTTGATTTGGCATTTAACAGAGTCCTCCAGAGTACCAATAAAACCATCTCATTTTTTGAAAAACCTATGGGTGTCACTTTCTTTGTGTATCGTCGCATCTAACCAATCCATTCTGAGCAGGTGGAACAATTTATTATGAAATAAAGACAATGAAGGAGGTTCGGCATGTATCTACTGCTGCAAAATGGTTTTCCTGGCCACAGCCATAACTGTACAAATCAAGGCCTTAGCACGCAGTCCTCGATCATCTGGATGGCCAAAAAGGTCAGCCTACGGATTTATCTGGAAGTCCCGGATATTTAGGCTCACTAGGAAAGCTTGAACATGTTTCCAAAACTCACGTATAGGTGGGCAAACCCAGAAGTTATGAAATAAGTCGGAGGGAATCATACCACATTTGGGGCACAAATTAGTGGAAGTAATGCCTATCAAAAATTGTCTGTGAGGGGACAAGTAGGCTTGATGAACTATTTTCAGCTGCATCTCTTGATATGAGCTAGTGGGGAATAGTTTACAAAGCAAAAGAGTACCGGCGATAAGGTCCTCACGTTGCAGTGAAATGCGTTAACCACGCAGTCACACCTCTGGGAGTGTAATTATGCGAAAACACCACATCTAAAGTCTGGTAAACGAAACATATGGACATGTGACCAGACGACAGTAGTCGAAGCTGGCAGTCCAACGGATTATTCCAGTCCACCTGAGCGAAAGAAGCAGTTTGAGATCTAGCAAAACTTTGCAATTGGAGATATGCAAACCATGAAATGTGTATACGGCGACATTGTTCCCTAGCAGACACCAAAAAGAAAAGTTTGGAGGTATGAAAATCAACGAAAGGAACCAGGTTATAGATACCCCTGTCTGCCCACCTTTTAAAGACACTAAGCGCAACACCCTCCTGAAAGGCAGGATTGTAACAAAGTGGTTGAAAAAAAGAAAATCTCCACTGCAAACCCATACGAATCCTAACTAATTTCCGCGCCCTTATAGTTGAAAAAAGGAGTGGGTTAGACCTGACCTGTGGCAAGAGTTGAGTAAAAGGAGTGTGGAGAAGTGCCTGTAAAGCAACTTGGGGAGAGGGGTGTCAGCATACGTGTCTGAGTGTGAAACCCAGTCCACTGTATAACGATACAAAGCAGCTAGATTATAATCACGCACCCTGGGTAATCTCAGGCCCAAACTGTTTTTATTCTGTTGAAGAGTGAGTATAGACAGACGGGGTCTTCTGTCCTTCCATATAAATTTCCGGAAAGCCCTAGTCAACACGTGCTCATCAAAACATACAAAAGTTTAGGGAATGAAACCATCTTAATAAGAGCTACCCTACCCGAGAACGGTAAAGGCAAATGCTGCCAACCATGTAGTTCATCAATGAGTTTAGCAAAAAGCAGACTATAATTTAAGATGTAAAGGTCATTGGGATCTTTACGGATCCTAACACCCACGAAAGGGACCTCGGATCCCACTGTATACCTAGATCAGACATATGCGGTGGTCGCCTATGACCAGTGAGGCATAAAGCCCTTGATTTATGTTTATTGATACAGAACCCTGTGACCTGTCCGCACTCGACCAGAAGGCCAAAGATGCGAGGAAGAGTGATTTGCGGATAGATTACATATAAAAGGACATCATCCGCAAATGCATATACTTTTAAGGTGTAGGAGCCTATCGGTATGCCCGGGAAATCACTAGAGTCAAGAAGCCCCCGTAATAACGGGTCCAGTGCTAAGTTAAAAAGTAGCAGCGAAAGAGGGCAACCCAGAGTAATTGGCGGAGAATCAAGCCCATTAGAGGAGACAACAGTGGTTGGAGCATTATAAAGCTGGCGAATCAAAGTCAGAAAAGTACGACCAAAATGTAATGATCCTAAACAAATGCGCCCAAGACACCTGGTCAAAAGCTTTCTCCGCATCTAGGCTTAGTAGCGTATCAAAAGTATGGGATGGATGTGACCGAGCAGCCAAAGTCGCTGCAATCGCAGACCTGATACCCTTCACGGAATGCCGCCCTCGTAAGAATCCCAGTTGTTGGGTGCATAATATGTCAGGGAGTATGCGTTGCAGACGCATAGCAAAAATTTTGGAAAAAAATCTTCATGTCTTGATTTAATAAAGTTATGGGTCTATAGGAATCTATTTGTGTCAGATCTTTATTCGGCTTGTTAATCAATATCGTTCTGGCACCCGTCAGCCCTTTAATGTCAGGACCATCTCTCAAAATGCTATTGTAGAGCAACGTGAGAGTGTCTGTGATTTGTGGTTGCAGGATTTTGTAAAATTCAGCTGAATAGCCATCAGGACCAGGAGCCGTTTTATTATGTAAAGTAGATATAACTGATTTGACCTCAGACGTCGAGATATCAGCATCTAAGATATCACGTTGTGACTGAGTCAATTGGGGGGGAGCCGCCTTCTGAAGTAACGCCAAACCAGACTCAAAATCATCAGGGGCAGCGGTGTAAAGTGTGGTAAAGTGACTCTGGAACGCCTGATTAATAAGCAGAGGGGATGTTTCTAATCTACCAGGGGCCGTTTCAATGTGTGTAATATTATGTCTCGGTCTCCGTGGGTGTGCAATAGTCGCCAAGAGTTTGCTAGCTTTGTTACCCCATTTAAAAAACTTGGCCCGTGTGTATTCCAATTGGGAATGAGCTTTGGCCTGTAAGAAAGTGTCGAGAAAGTGTCGAGGACCTGCTTGGTTTGTTTAGACGCTGGCAATGAGTCAGTCGTGTAATATAAATATGCAGAACTGGTATCCGCACTCAGGTGTTTAAACCGCTCGTTCCTGTCCTTGGCACGTTTAGCAGTATAGGAAATGATGTGACCTCGAATAACCACTTTAGCCGTTTCCCAAAACAATACAGGAGTATCAACATGTGTTATATTATCATCAACAAAGTTACCCCAAGTAGCCTCCAAGAACGACTGAAAGCCATCACTCATAAGGTGTTGAGGGAACCTCCAAGAACCGGTATGGAAACTCATAACTTGCAAATCAAGGAGCAGAGTTACAGGGGCATGATCCGAGATTATGATATCCTCAATGGAACTGTTGAATTTGAGGAATAAGGGAGGGTGTAACTAATCCATCTATCCTGGATGAGGAACAGTGGGCCCTCGAGACATGTGTGTAATCTCGTGTAGTAGGGTGAGCAGCCCTCCAGGGGTCTACAATGTTCAATTTGTGCGTAAAAAGTTTGATACCTTCAGGGGTGTCCGTCCGAGCAGGCCAACTCGGTTCCAGTCTATGTAGGGTACCATCTAACACCACATTGAAATCCCCACCCATAAGAACATCAGCAGAAACAATATCAGTTAGCAGTTCAAACAATTTACCAAAGAAATGGTAAAAGAAAAATAGTAAACGCCAACCAATTTACCAAAGAAATGGTGAAAGAAAGACAGTAAATGCCAACCATCACCCTGTCATCCCCCACACCAAGTAAATAGCAGTGTGGACAATGCCATCAGACAAGCGCCCCCAAGCCCACAAACCAATGTTCATGAGTCACTAGGAATCCGCAGAGATTGAGTCAGAAAGTCCTTAGCATCCGCTGGCGTAGTAAAGATGTGGGTATGGCCATCATAGACAATACACAGTTTCGCAGGATATAACAGACTAAACTTCACCTTAGCCTCATAAAGTTGTCTACATAGGAGAGTAAACTCCCTACGCTTGGCCGCAACTTGTGCAGAGAAGTCTTTAAAGATGAGAATTTTGTGAGAGTCAAGCAGCAATTCAGGACTTTTCTGTATTCCGACAGAATGCTTTCTTTGTCCAGAAAATTCAAAAGACGTATAATCACCGGCCGAGGTTTAGCATGAGCTTCCTTCCTCTCCGAACCCATCCTGTGTGCTCTCTCAATTATCAGAGGTTTTTCCGTGGAGTACGGGAGATTCAAAGAAGTCGTCAGCCAGTCCTGAAGAGTGCTGAGAAGTTGATGAGGTTTAATAGATTCTGGAATATGAGGTGCAGGTTGTTCCTACAACTGCGATTTTCCAGATCCTGAATCCTGTCGAGCAGAGTTTGAATGGTCAGCGAATTTTGCGTTGTAGTTTCCTGCGTTTGGTGCAAGGCATCATCGGCATCACTAACCCGTTGCTCCAGTGTAACAATTTTAGCTAAATTGGCTTAGATTTGGGCCAAAGTACAGTCTATCTTGGAAGAGAGTTCCTGGAATCTAGAGTCCAGCAGAGGCCACAACGCCTTTTCCACCTCCGCAGCAGTTTCTGCCGCATCTCGGGGGGCGGAGGGTGCTGGGGAGGGTGGTGACTCCCCACGTGATGGCGAAGAAGGTTGAGACACCTCAGATGGGCTCTCCCTTGATTTTGATCTAGAACCATGAGAGTCCTTGGACAGTTTTTGAGTGGCCTTACCAGCGGTTTTCCTTTGAGGCATGGCGATAAATGTATCTATTCCACAACAAAGACGTAATGCGAGACAACTTGGCGTATAGGGAGTGGAAGGAAATCAGCGGGTGAGTCAGGGTAGTCTCAGCCTAACGAGACATGACGCTGAAGACCTAGATGAAAAGACAGGAGGAAGCCTGACGGCCAACCACGGGAGAAACAAAAATGCTGGAGCAACTGCAAAAAAACGTCCACCAGACTGTAGTAATCGCTGATGAGCATATGGCAGACACTTCTAGCACAAAAAAGTGTAGTAGATCAAATAGGCTGAAGGTAAAACTGGAAAGCGTCCACAAGATGGCAGTAGATGCTGGTGAGTATAAGGCAGACACAGCCAGTACACAAAATTGTATAACAGCAGGTAAGCTGAGGACAAAACTGGAAAGCGTCCACAAAAAAAATGTAAAATAAAAGTTAAATAAAATAAAATAAAAAGAAATAACTTCAATAGTGGCTGACGATAGCTGCCAAAAGCCGGCAGGACAACAGAAGCTTTACCAGCCATTGCAGGTCACAGAGCCTGCCACTCATCCACACCGTTGGGAGCAAGCCCTTGACCTTGTCTCGTCTCTGACTACGCTACCTATTTAGGTGTTTGTCCTGTTGCTGTAGCCTGTGTCTCCTTGGTGCTGCACTGTGGATCCACCTTGCCAGTTCAGATCGCTTATTGGCTTTATTTGTGTTGAATAAATCATGACATGATGTAATATGTAATGTGTTGTTGTTCATCTGAGGTTGTATTTACCTAATTTCAGACCTGCAAAAACAGATGATTGTTGTCCTGAAACCATAGAATTCAAAGAGGGTGCACATTCTTTTTCACACAAAGGATTCCATTTGCTCCTGGGGGCTTAAACAGCAGAAAAGCTTTTAATTGCATCATGCCATTTCATCATCTGATTCTAAAAAAAACATAACCTTATGGTTTCCTTTAAAATAGGAACGATCTATAACTTTTTCATTAAAAAGGTTTTGGTAAAAGTCATAGCAGAGAAATGCCCCTTCCCTTTTTAAAATCAGCTTTCTCTTTTGAGATGTGGGACCAGTTGGATATTCTACATTACCTTTCATTGGAGCAATCATGAATGCAGAGTTATTTAGGACCACTGGATAGCGAATTTCCTCTACAGCAGTAGGTTAGCACTTCGGACCTGGTGATGAAATCTCACTGCTAAGACTCTCCAGCTCTGTCTTTAGGACCGCTGTCAAGTCCTTTCTCATGGCTGGTAGGAGGACCTACGTGGAGAATTAAAAACACATGAGAATCTGCAAGACCCACAGCTGGATTGCTGATCCCATCTTCCCCGCCGTCATCGTCAAGATGGCAGAGGCACGTGTCCTTGCGGATGTCTCGCGGGGCTTCTGGGCGGCTCGCGAGACCTGCCGCGTCATCGACCCCACGTGGGAGGAGGATGTTGTGGATGTCGGCGATGAGGTCGGCTGAGGTCAGGCAAGCGGCAGGAGGGGTGAGTAGGCCCGGCAGGGCGTCACAGAGGGAGTGGTTCCTCTGAGGACGATTTGGGGCCCCCTCAGCGGCCTGTAGTCCACTTACCTTCTGGTGGTGGCTTCCCTGGGTTGGGGCCCTTGCCGGCGGTCCCTGGTCTTTCTTCCGGCCCAGGGCACTTCCTTTTTTCTGTGCAGGCTGGCGCAGATGGCCTCACCCTAAAGAACCATCCCAGATGATCGTGCTAAGGCTGCGGGTACAGCGCCGCAGGAGGTCTTCCGGGCACCTGGTGGTGAGTTCCCTTCACAATCTTTGGGTTTATCAGGGTCCGTGATAGGGGGTCATCCGGGTTCTTTGCCCATTGGACAGGGGATGATATGCAGAAGAAAGGTGAATAGTGATGCCAACATAAGTGCAAAGGATCTTCTAAAACCATGAAATGAAGGTGAAGAATAATGGCCACCTGGCTTGTCTGGAGTTCGGGGTGTCGCTCTGGATGGGCAGGATAGGTCGGTGTGGCAGCCGTCGGTGAGTGGGTTAGGGTCGGCGGTTCCGGATGCCTTGGTGGTGGCAGGCCCAGGGAGTGCGGTGGCGACAGGGGTGGCTGCCTTGCCGCCTGGCGAGGTTACCGCAGGGAGGAGACGGCGGTGGCTGACTCGGCGGCGGCTTATGTGGCCCATTGGGTGGCGTACATGTGTTGGCCGGGCCCGCTGAGCCTGCATTTAAAGCAGGAAACGAAAGGAATGATTTGGAAGGGAGAATTCCTTGATATTTTCTCTCTTTTGCCACTGGAGGAGGCTCCTCCACAGGCAAAGGAAGGGGATAAGGAGAAGTATAGGCACAGGCAGATTCCTAAGACCTTTGGATTTGCACCTTTTGATTCTGACGAGTGTGACAGGTGAGAAGTGCCGGCATTTTTCGCTTATCAAGATCTCATTTAAAAATGCTTGTAGGACTTATGGGGGGCTGGGTTAGGTCAGCATTGATGCAATCCGGGTTACGTCAGCAGTGATGCAACCCGCAAGGGAATGTTTAAAATGTAACAGCTTTCCAGCTGTCATGCCGGAAGCTGTTACAGGAGATCAGACAGCAGAAAGTCGTCGATGCCGGCTTTTGCTGTCAGTGGGGAGTCCAGGCTGTCAAAGGACAGCCTGATCTCCCGTGCAGCGGCAGGGATGTGTCCCTGGCGCTGCACGAAAGGCTGGACGTACCGGGACGTCCATAGGGGTTTCTTAATATGCGTTTTTTGGACGTCCCGGTACGTCTATGGGGGATTGATGGGGTTAAGGCCAACACAGTTTTGTTGTTGATGTTTTGTTAATAAAGTGTGCTGTGGCCTGTTTTATCCAATTCAGTCTCTGGGTCATTATTTGGTGGGTCTAGGTGGTAGTTGGGTGTCAGAGCATGAGCTCTACATACATGAGCTGCAGCTGCAGGGGGTGTGTCCAATAATATTCTATCTTATTTAGTATATTGGTCATGTTGTCTCCTCTTGATTTTTTCTTACATTATGCCCTGAAAAATGAAGGCTTCTGTGTCATCTTTAGAACATTCCAGAAATCTGAGTGTCTTTATTATTAATGTCCAGGCGATGTTCACGCAATCTAAATTTAAGCGTGCATGAAATCTGGCCCGTGTACTGAATGTGGCAAACTCTACATGCAACCAAATAAACATTATATGAATTACAGTTAATGTATTGTTTTATTTTGTAGTGTCTTCCAGTCACAGTTCAACAGAACCTGTCTGCTTTGTTAAGAAAATTGCAGCTTTTTCAAATAAAGGCATGCATTATTTGTTGCCTGCCTCTGCTGTCTAAAATAAAAATGTCACTTTCAGTATCCTTGCTGTGGGTCTTTGTGATGTTTTTCGACCCTTTTTTTCTCCTGCAACGCTGGTGCCTGCATTTTTCTGAATGTTTCTTTATTTAAGTAATATGGCTGAAACACAGTTGGCTAACAGCTCCAAGAAAAGGGTAACCTCATCCAGTTACATCACCTAGCAATGTGTTAAGTGGTACTATTTAGCTGGCACAAAAGTGGTTATATATGTTTTAGGAACAAAATATCCTCTGTTGCTACCAATAGAACAGAGCATCGCCAACCTCTTTCTTGTGCTCTTTTAACTGCACAAGGACCCTCCTCTTAACGTTTCAAATCCTCATCTCGTTACACACCTTCAGTGGTTTGGTTACCTTGGTACATTAGCAGTATAATCAAGCAATAATGGCTTCTTCAGACACATAATGGTTATACATGTGAATAATAAGAGGGATTTCCTCACTATCATAAAACAGAGTGAAGCGGAGACCATTCAGTCGAGGGTCATCTTTCTTCTCTTAAAGGTTGCTATAGATGTTATGACACACACCAACGTTCTGTGTGTGTTCCTCTGATTTGGTCCTGCGTGATATAAATGCAGGCAGTGGCTGGATGTGCAACACCGTACACTCAGTTGTTATGCTCACCTAATCTGCTGCTGGACTGGTAGGTGGGGTGAGGATGTGGCAATCAAGAGGCTAGGAAATACAATGCTCCAGTAAGGGAGGCTGGGAGCAACCCCGGTCAGGCCCTTCATTACCTGATGAGCCACAGGCATGTTAAGAGGCTGATATAACCTAGACAGGGACACGAAGGAGAATCCGAGCGACCAAATAGGTAAAAGGTGTGCCATGTTTAGGATCACTCATTCAAGCCCTGTGATTCCTGACACAGGGTCACAACATGTCCCAAATCATAGCACAGAAGAACCAAAAACTCATGTGTGATTTGTTGAGGATATCTGTACCCCTAAACAGGCCCGGACTGGCCATCGGGCACACCGGGCTTTTGCCCGGTGGGCCGGGCCACGGCAGGGCCGCATTGACTTAGGGGCTGATGGAGCTACAGCTCCAGGCCCCTACCCTACCTATGCCCGCCGCAACCAGGTCCGCCGCTCTAAGGGGCCGGGAAGTCCCCACCAAGGCCGGCCTTACAGGTCTGCGGCCGCACAGGGTTTAAATAAAAACATTGGGGTTTTTTTTCAACTTTATTTAACATCATCCATGTTAAATAAAGTTTTTTTGTTTAACTATTATGAACATGGATTTGTTAAATAAAGTTGAAAAAAAAAATCCTGATGTTTTAATTTAAACCCTGTGCGGCCGCAGACCCCTAAGGCCGGCCCTGGTGGGGGCTTCCCGGCCCCTTAGGGCAGGGCCGACCTTTGGAGTGTGCGACCGCACAGAGCGCCACACTCATCAGGGGGTGCCGACTTGCGGCACCCGGCACCCCTCCAGAGACGGACAGTAATGTCCGCCGCTGGAGGAGCAGGCTCGCAAGGGAGCGGTATCGGAGGTCTTTAACAGACCTCCGGTTCCCTTGAGTGATTTTAAGCCGGGTTCAACCCGGCTTAAAATCACTCAAGGGAGCCGGAGGTCTGTTAAAGACCTCCGATACCGCTCCCTTGTGATCCGCGCGGCAACAGCTGCTGTGCGCCGGGGTCTGTTGTCAGATACCGGCGCACAGCACTGAAGCCGCGCCCACCGCTGTCCGTGCCCTCTGACCCGGAAGAAGAGAAGACAGAAGAACAGAAGAAGAGGAAAAGAAGCTGAAAGAAGAAAGGAAAGGTAGGAAAGCATTAAGTGAGAGTGGTTTGGTATGTGTGTGTATTAGTATATATGTGTGTATTAGTATATATGTGTGGATTGGTAAATGTGTGTGGTTTGGTATATACGTGTGGATTGGTGTATATGTGTGGATTGGTGTATACGTGTGGAT
>VKOC01038479.1:0-11536 GCA_009364415.1 Spea multiplicata | reverse complement strand
AGGAAGGGTAAGCTAAAGGAATATGGGAGGAAAGGGGTTAATGTGCTATGTTGTAAGCATCCTTAAAGAAGTGGGTCTTGAGGGATTTTTGAAGGAATAAAGGCAGGGGGAGAGGCGGATAGACCGCGGGAGGGCACTCCAGAGGATAGGGGCAGCCCTTGAGAAATCTTGTAAGCGGGATGAGAGCTAGAAATCAGAGGAGAGGATAAAAGGAGATCATTGGATGAGCGGAGAGACCAGTTAGGAGTGTATTTAGAGATGAGAGAGGAGATGTAGGGAGGGGAACCGCTGTGAAGGGCTTTGAAAGTAAGAGTGAGGATTTTGAAAGGAATCCTGAAGCGCATTGGCAGCCAGTGAAGAGACTGACAGAGGGAGAGACGTTAGTAAAGTGATGTGAGAGGAAGATAAGTCTGGCGGCAGCATTCATGGTGGATTGTAGAGGGGTGAGACGGTTAAGAGGGAGACCGGCTAAGATAGAGTTACAGTAGTCCAGACGGGAGATAATCAGGGCATGGACAAGAGCCTTAGTGGCATCCTGTGTTAGGAAGGGACGGATGCGGGCAATGTTTTTAAGATGAAGGCGACAGTTTTTAGAGACAGACTGAATATGGGGTGTGAACGAAAGGTCGGAGTCAAGAGTGACACCAAGACAGCGTGCATGAGTAGACGGGGAGATGATAGCACCATTAACATTGAGGGAGATAGATGGGGGAATCTTAGCACTGGAGGGAGGGAAGATGAGGAGTTCAGTTTTGGAGAGGTTGAGTTTCAAGAAACGTTCAGACATCCAGGTAGAGACAGATGCAAGGCAGTTAGTTACACGATCTAAGACAGAGGGAGAGAGATCAGGGGAGGATAGATAGATCTGGATGTCATCAGCGTACAGGTGGATGAGATCAGTTTGGATGAGATGAGATCAGTTTGCCAAGGGAGGAAGTGTAAAGAGAGAACAGAAGGGGTCCTAAAACTGAGCCTTGGGGTACCCCAACTGAGAGAGGGAGGGGAGGGGAAGTGTTACTGGAGACAGAGACACTGAAGGTACGATCAGAGAGGTAGGAAGTGAGCCATGAGAGAGCAGTATCACGGAGGCCAAGATCATAAAGCTTTTGAAGGAGAAGAGGGTGGTCCCGTGTCAAAAGCAGCAGAAAGGTCCAGTAGAATTAGCATGGAGTAGTGGCCCTTGGATGTAACAGTGAGTAAGTCATTAGTAACTTTAGTAAGGGCGGTCTCAGTAGAGTGTCGAGGGCGAAAACCAGATTGAAGAGGGTCAAGCAGGAAGTTGGAGTCTAGAAACTTAGTTAGTTGTATATAAACAATTCTTTCAAGAAGCTTGGAGGTGAAAGGAAGCAGAGAGATGGGACGGTAGTTGGAGAGACCAGTCGGGTCGAGGGAGGACTTTTTCAAGATAGGAGTAATGGTAGGATGCTTGAAGGACAGTGGGACAGATCCAGTAGTGAGGGAGAGGTTGAAGATATGAGTTAGAGTGGGGACAAGGGTAGATGAAAGAGACTGGGTGAGATGGGAAGGGATGGGGTCAAGGGGGCATGTGGTTGGAGAGGAAAGAAGAAGAGCATGTACATCCTCTTCAGTGACAGCAGAGAAATGAGTTAACGTAGTGAGGGGAGAAGAGGTCAGTGGGAAGGGGGGTGCATAGTCAGAGGGAGGTGACTGTGCAGATATGTCATCTCTGATAGTTTGAATTTTATTATTGAAGAATGTTGCAAAGTCATTATTTAATTTTTTTTTGTACAATTTTGTTGTGTGCCTGTCCCTGCCCTCAGACTCCCGTCTAACCCAATACCCACAGCTGTGATAGAATGCTCTCCACACAGGAGGACAACAGGGAATTGTTGTATTCACTTCTGGACTATCACAAATGGAGAGCTGGCAGCTCTGGGGCGGGACAGATCTCCAAATTTTTCCACTTTTGGGAATTACCTTGGATCCTCCAAACGGTCCAGGGGTACATAATAGATATTATCTTGACACCTGTACAGACTCAACCTCAACTTCTGCTCCGCAGAACCTCTCTAGACAGATACCTTATAGAAGAAGAACTATCGTCTCTTCTAAACAAGGGTGCAATGGAAAAAGCCCTAGGTCCTCCAGACAAGAGCTCCACTAGTGGCTTCTTCACATGCAGACATGAAACGGTCGGGCCATTTTCATGTCTCAGCTGGACAATAAAAGTATGGTGTCAGTGATATTCTCTGAATGATTTGAATCTCTGTAAGATTCGAATCTCTGAATGATTCTCTGCCTTCAATTACATCACTAGCGTAGGCAGGCAGGAAGGTTCATTGACTCCAATGAAAGGGGTGGGGCGAATCCAGTGTGACTGCAGGGAGGGACTGGGAAACAGTAACTCCTGTGAGTCACACTGATCATGAATCGTATCATTTCAATGAACGACTCGAAATGATCCGATTCAGTTTACTGATCCAAACTTCCCATCACTACTACCTACTGGCCTTGGCTTGCATGACTATGCTTCTGCATTTTGTCCCAGCCTCTCAGCTCTGCTAAAGATCAGATTACTACTCAAAGCTCAGGGGCTCAACAACCTGGGTAACAAGTGATTTCTTCTGGCAGAAGACCTTGCTGATCTGGCTGCTGGACTCCAAAACCTGCTCACATCAGTATCATTACACCTGTTCATTAATAGAACGTTACAAAGGACTACAGGTCACCAGCTAAGACTTGAAGAAAGGAGATTTAGTCTATGACAGCGGAGGGAATGGTTTACAGTAAGGATAATAAAAGTATGGAATTCACTGCCTGAAGAGGAAGTGCTTGCAAATACATTAGATGCCTTTAAAAGTGGCCTGGTTACTTTATTAATGAAGCAGAACCTAGAGGGCTATGTATGATAGTATGGGAATTAATGTTTATTTAGGGCTTGTTGATCCAAGGAGCAATCTAATTGCCATTTGGAGTCAAGAAGGATTTTTTCGCCATTGAAAGCGCAATTCAAAATTGCTGACATAAGAAGTTTTTCCTTGCACTAAAATGCCTTCTTTGAGGCAAAGACATTTCTTTTTTTAAATTTATTCTTTTTATTAAATTTAAATATTTCCAACAGCCATTCCAGAAATGGTAAAATACATCACAGGATCAAGATTGATAGGTGTTATGGTCTAGCTGCTTTTCTGCTGCATTGCTGGAGGCTATACAGCTTGGCTGGGTTGCCATGGCTACACTCCTGTCACTCCTGTGACTCAGCCCATTGTCCAGCCCACAGCCAGCCCCTTTTGGCTATTTAAGCAGCTAAACTTCACTTCCTCCTTGCCCTTGTGTTGTTTCTGGCTGCAAGTGCTATTGCTGTGTTCCTGAATTCCTGTGTATGACCTGGCTTTCTCTGACGTCCCTCCTGGCTCCTGATTCCTGGCTTGTTCCTGACTTCGCTGATCTCTGTATTCCTGACCCCGGCTTGTCTGAGTACCCGTCTTGGTTCCTGACCCCGGCTTGTCTTTTGGTATATGCTTTTGGATCACGATTTGGCTTTGTTCACTATTGTCATTACAATAAAGGTGATTGCATTTTACGTTTTGTGTCCGTCTGGTTCCTGGTCCCTAACATTACACAAGGGCCATGAACCCAGAAGGGGCAGGCAATCCACCAAATGTTTTTACCAGGCTGGACCAGGTAGACCAGCGCATGGACCAGTTTGCGTTAGCTCTCCAGACCTTGTTGCTCTGTACTGCACATCTGGTTCTGCCAGCTCAGGTCCCCACGGCACAGGCTGCCTCTATACCTGCTGCTGCTTCCGCTCCATCTGCCACTGGTGATTTTAATACTGCCAGAGGCTTGACAGGGTCCGCCCCGCTTCCAGAGCGTTATGGGGGCGACCCTAATTTGTGCAGAGGTTTCCTGAACCAGGTCAGTATCTATCTGGAGATGTTACCTCAGGCCTTTCCGTCTGACAGGAGTAAGGTGGGCCTCGTGATTTCTTTACTCTCAGACAGGGCCTTGGCATGGGCAAATCCCCTTTGGGAGACACAGAAACCTTTAGTACACAATTACCCTGAGTTTGTTGCGTCTCTAAAACGGGTATTTGATGTACCGGCACGCTCTGCCTCGGCTGCCAAACGATTAATGTCCATTCGGCAGGGTACAAGGACGGTTTCGGACTATGCTATTGAGTTTCGTACCCTGGCTGCTGAGGTTGGTTGGAATAATGAGGCTCTCGTGGCTGCTTTTTCTAATGGGCTCTCAGATATACTTAAGGATGAGATTGCGGCCCGGGACCTTCCCAGTGATTTGGAGGAATTGGTCTCTTTTTGTATCCTTATTGACTCACGAATCCGTGAGAGACCATCCTTCCGGGAGTGCCTGCGGAGGCCTCCTATACGTTTAGCCCCGAGCTTTTCATCCCCACCCGTGCCTCCCTCTCCTCCCATGCCTCCTGGTCTCGACACTTCGGGCGTTGTGGAACCCATGCACCTTGGATTTACCCGTCTCTCGGTTGAGGAGAGGGCCTTTAGGAGGAGGGAGGGTCTCTGTCTTTACTGTGGTAAAGCAGGGCACCTGCTGCGAACTTGCCCTACACGTCCAGGAAAACACCTGCACCTAAGGCTCCAGAGGGGACAGTCCTTAGGTGGCGTCTCGGCGTCCCCAGATATCCAGAAGGATAAACCTTTAGTCTCGGTGGGTCTGACTTGGGGCAAGATTTCTGTCATTTCAGAAGCACTCATTGACTCGGGGGCAGCGGGCCTTTTTATTGACAGCACCTTTGCTCAGAAGCACTCTATTCCGTTGCAGCTTCGGACTGCTCCACTTGCCATTGAGGCGATCGATGGCAGACCGTTACAGCCCCCGCAGGTCACCCATGAAACCGCTCCTTTGTCTATGGCTGTTGGGGCTCTCCATCATGAAATTATTCAACTCCAGGTGATACACTCTCCTCATTATCCTGTGGTTTTAGGATATCCATGGTTGCGCAAACATAATCCGTGTTTGATTGGGTAAGGGCCGAAGTCTTGGCATGGTCTCCTAATTGTTCCAAAACATGCCTAGGGAGAGTGGTGAAGGTGCTAACCACTTCTCCGGTCTCTACCTTGCCTGAGGAGTATCAAGAGTTTCATGATGTATTCGATAAGGGCCGGGCTGGTGAGCTCCCACCTCACCGGCCGTACGATTGCGCCATTGAGCTGCAACCTGGTGCCATACCCCCTCGAGGTCGAGTCTACCCATTATCTGTCGCAGAGAATAAGGCCATGGAGGAGTATGTTGCGGATGCGCTGTCCCGGGGGTTCATCCGTAAATCCTCTTCCCCTGCTGGGGCCGGATTCTTTTTTGTGAAAAAGAAGAGCGGTGAACTGAGACCCTGTATAGATTACAGGGGGCTCAACCGTATCACAGTTAAAAATGCCTACCCGATTCCACTCATTACCGAGTTATTTGATCGCTTAAAAGGGTCCAAGGTATTTACAAAGCTCGACCTGCGAGGGGCGTATAACTTAGTAAGGATAAAGGAGGGCCACGAATGGAAAACCGCGTTTAACACCAGGAGCGGGCATTATGAATACCTAGTTATGCCCTTCGGTCTCTGCAATGCCCCCGCGGTTTTCCAGGAATTCATAAATGATGTCCTAAGGGACATGCTCCAACAATGTGTGGTGGTATACCTAGATGATATTTTGATCCATTCCACCTCCATAGAAAGCCACCACACTGATGTAGCCCGAGTCCTACAGAGGTTACGAGAGAATAATCTCTTTTGCAAATTAGAGAAGTGCGAGTTCCACTGCAAGCAGGTCACCTTTCTGGGGTACGTAATCTCAGAGGTCGGTTTCGCTATGGATCCTGAAAAACTCTCGTCTGTTCTCGAGTGGCCACGACCTGTAGGTCTCCGCTCCCTTCAACGGTTCCTCGGCTTCGCTAACTATTATAGGAAATTCATTCAGAATTTTTCCTCTATTGTTAAGCCTCTTACGGACATGACCAAAAAAGATGGCAATGCCTCTCTTTGGTCCCCAGGGGCCATCAAAGCTTTTGAGTTATTGAAGGCCGCTTTTGCCGCAGCTCCTGTTTTGGTACACCCGAAACCCGAACTTCCATTCGTACTTGAGGTCGATGCGTCTGAGACAGGGGTAGGCGCCCTCCTGTCTCAACGTCCTACTCCTGAGAGCCAGTTGCACCCATGTGGGTACTTCTCCAAGAAGCTAGGTGCTGCGGAATGCAACTATGAAATTGGTGACCGTGAGTTGCTTGCGATAATACTGGCTCTCAAATAATGGAGGTATTTGCTTGAGGGAACTTCCGTACCAATCCTAATTCTCACGGATCATAAAAATCTCACCTACCTGTCCGAGGCTAAACGCTTAACTCCGAGGCAGGCCCGTTGGGCATTATTTTTATCTCGTTTTAATTATGTGGTCTCATACCTGCCGGGGACCAAAAATGTCCGGGCCGATGCTCTCTCTAGACAGTTCTCGAAAGCTAAAGAGGAGTGTCCTCCAAGTCCGATTATTCCCCCGGACCGAGTACTGGCTACCATACGTACCAGCATAACATCTCCCCTCGGGGACAGAATACGGGCCGCTCAGGTAGATGCACCTGCTGAAACCCCCTCAGGGCGATGTTTTGTACCCGTCAACCTGCGTACCAAGTTACTTTCCACCTATCATAATCCTAAATCAGCAGGGCATCCCGGGAGGAACCAACTTCTCTGGTCGGTTTCCCGTCTCTTCTGGTGGCCAGGAATTAACAAAGATATTGTTGCCTTCGTAGCAGCCTGTCCAGTCTGCGCGCAGACTAAATCACCCCGTCACCTTCCAGTGGGCCTTCTCCAACCCATACCTACTGGTGAGAGGCCATGGTCTCACCTTGCCATGGATTTCATAGTCGACCTTCCGCTGTCTAATGGTAACACAGTTATCCTCATGGTTGTTGACCGGTTTTCTAAAATGATACACTGTATACCATTCAAAAAGCTCCCTTCCGCTAAGGAGTTGGCTACAGTTTTTATCAAGGAGATCTATCGGTTACATGGGGTTCCCAAAGTCATACTTTCTGGGGTAGCCAGTTCGTCTCGAGATTTTGGAAGGCCTTCTGTGCGCAACTGGGTATCCAACTCTCCTTCTCCTCGGCCTACCACCCACAATCTAATGGGGCTGCGGAAAGGGCCAATCAGGGCTTGGAGCAATTCCTGCGGTGCTATATCTCGGACCACCAAAATAACTGGTCAGATCTGCTACCCTGGGCGGAATTTGCTCATAATAGTGCTGTCTCGGCCTCTACCCGGTTCTCCCCTTTCATGGTAAATTATGGGTATCAGCCCTCCATGATTCCTGATAATTTCACTTCCCAGGGGATTCCGGCACTGGAGGATCATCTCCAGCAGATCCGTTCCACATGGGTGCAGGTTCAGGAGGCACTTCAACGCTCACAACAGTGTCAGGAGCTCCAGGCTAATCGTAAACGCCTACCCGCGCCTTCCTATCAGGTCGGGGAGAGGGTCTGGTTATCCTCCAGAAATCTCCACCTCCGGGTACCCTCCCAGAAACTGGCTCCCCGGTATGTGGGGCCTTTCCGTATCCTTCGACGGGTAAACCCTGTGGCCTATGCCCTGGATCTTCCTTCTAACATGCACATCCACAATGTGTTCCATGTCTCACTGTTAAAACCTCTGGTCTGTAATCGTTTTACTACAGTCACTCCTCGCCCCCGTTCGGTGACTGTAGACAACCATGAGGAGTTTGAGCTTCGCTCCATAGTCGACTCTCGTTGGTTCCGTGGGAAGCTCCAGTATTTGGTCCATTGGAAGGGGTACGGTCCCGAGGAGAGATCTTGGGTTCCAGCCTCAGATGTCCATGCTCCCGCTCTCCTTCGTGCCTTTCACTCGCGTTTTCCCCTCAAACCTGGGCCTGCTCCGCGGGGAGGGGGTCGTTGAGGAGGAGGTACTGTTATGGTCTAGCTGCTTTTCTGCTGCATTGCTGGAGGCTATACAGCTTGGCTGGGTTGCCATGGCTACACTCCTGTCACTCCTGTGACTCAGCCCATTGTCCAGCCCACAGCCAGCCCCTTTTGGCTATTTAAGCAGCTAAACTTCACTTCCTCCTTGCCCTTGTGTTGTTTCTGGCTGCAAGTGCTATCGCTGTGTTCCTGAATTCCTGTGTATGACCTGGCTTTCTCTGACGTCCCTCCTGGCTCCTGATTCCTGGCTTGTTCCTGACTTCGCTGATCTCTGTATTCCTGACCCCGGCTTGTCTGAGTACCCGTCTTGGTTCCTGACCCCGGCTTGTCTTTTGGTATATGCTTTTGGATCACGATTTGGCTTTGTTCACTATTGTCATTACAATAAAGGTGATTGCATTTTACGTTTTGTGTCCGTCTGGTTCCTGGTCCCTAACAATAGGAAAAAAAAGAAAGAAAAGAACCAAGCAATATTCTCAGCTTTGCAAATTTGCTTATGTATCCCATTTATTTTCCAATATCCAAATTGTGATGTATAATTATAATACTAATAATAATCTAAAAACATTCACACAGCAGACGGCAGACTAAACTACAGCCAGGTCGTATTCAGGCTTAATGGCTATCAGGGGTATGAAGAAGTAAAGAAGAAGACATAATTGCCAAGGAAGTAGAATCAAACCAAATCAGAGTAGATTTTCCGCCAGGGCAGCCAAATTAAGTCATATTTTTTTAAACTGTTATGTGTTCTGAAAAAATGCTTCTCCATTTTATGTTGATAATCAATTTGATTCAGAATTTGTGACCAAGCTGGAAATATATTAATAGCTAAGTATAGATTTGATTTATTTTGAAAGGCATGTCTATGTGAAATAGAAAGGATTTGGGAGAAAAGCTCCCTTGTGTTCCAAATAGGTTTTTAAAAAGGTTCATAACTTCGAGTTTTAAATTAATTAATCTGTCACAGTTCCACCAAATATGGGCCGCTGTTCCCAATTCAAGTTTGCATCTCCAACATTTGTTGGAATTAATTCCAACAATAGAGTAGTAGGAACATAATACCATCTATGAAGTAGTTTAAAAAACTGTTCATGGAGATGTGCATTGCAGTGCATTGCAGTGCAGTGCATTGCTTTTCTTACATTAGCCCAAGCAGAATACCAAACTTCTACTGGATAGGAAATGGCTAGGTCAAATTCCCATTTCAAAATAGTATTGGACTTCTCTGGTATGGATGTCTGTCCTGACATTTTCCCAATTTTAGAAATTAAATTTTTCTTAAAGTGACTTTCAATAAATCTGTCTAAATTATTTGGTAGATTCAAGGTCTTAGACTCAATAAAGCTTGTGATTCTCTGATATGAAAAGCTTTCTTTACTAGGTAAAGAAAATTTAGTTTGCAGTGCTGAAAAAGAATTTATCCCAGATGAAGAACAGATATCTTCTATTTTAAGAATCCTATACGATTGCCAAGCTTTAAAGTCAATATCCTGGCTGACAAGATGGACATGATGACGTGACGCGTAGCGGACGTGCGTGCCTCCGTAGCATGCTCCAGTACTGGTAGACTGCTCCCTACCGTGAACGATCCCGCTTCCCACGGCCGGACAAGCCTGGAGCCTTTGCTGGTCGTCTAACGCCTGCTGCCTGCCGCCATCCGTTCTCCGCTCACTACCCGCCTGCCGCTAACTGCCTGTCGCCCCCCCACGTGCCGTCAGCTGTCTCCCGTCGGATCCAACCTGCTGGATGGTGTTATGGGTAGGATTCGGACGGGTGGGACATGAGAGAGGTGACGGGGGGAGTGAATTTGGCGGGTACGGTTGGCGGGCGGTAGCCTGGGGTCCGGGGCCTGAGGTGGTTTTTGGCCTCCTCTCCGTGCGCAAAGCACGGTCTTGCACAGGAGACCCGGCGTTTTAAGGTTCAGACGGTGGCCAAGGCCCTTGGAGCAGAGGAAGGAGAGTACCCAGTAATAGGGTTCTCTCCCTAATTGTTCAAGATCGTGCCGGCTGGCTGGTGGTTGCATACTTATATAATTAGAAATCAATGAGAAGAATGAAGATATAAGAACAAGCATAAACATAGAGACAAATATCAATTTGGAATACAATTTAAAGACTGCAATCTACTGCAACTTATATCAACAGAGTTAAGAGACTTATTTTCAATAACATCTAACAGCAGTTTAAAAAAGAAAGTCTTTAATACAATACGAAGCAGTAACATAACTGAATCATTTGAACTTCACTTGGTTTTCAATCAAGATTAGCCGCTGTGATCATGCTGAGTGGCTGGCAATTGCTCTATTATATATATTTAAAAGAATGAAGATTTAAAAATTTTAGAGAGAAGAGAAGAAGTAGGGAAAGGGAAGTGAGGAAGGGGGGAAAGAAAAGGGAAGCAGGAAGGGTCAGAAGTACGAAGATAAAAACTAATTAGAACCAAATATCATCTTGGATTTCTCACTATAGATTGCAATACATATCAATTGGGTTAAATGAGTCAGCTTTAATATTATTTAATAGCTGGCTATAAAGAAAAGTATTAAATGTAGTAAATCTGTATAGTTGGCCATTAATATAATTAATATAATTTGACTGCGGTGATAACTGCAGGAGGGAAGAAAGAAAGTTAAAGGAAGAAAGGATAAGAATAAGAGGGCAACATGGCCCCTAAGAAAGATAAAGAAAAAACTGTAGACAAAACAAAATCAATTAATACCTTTTATTCGCCAAAACGTTCTGAATTAGAAACGTCCAGTACAAGGAAATCTCTTGCTGGAAATACTAGAGAAAGAAGCTCCTTCCCCCTGGAGCCCAGGAATATAATAGTTCATAACCCACCTGAAGAAGAAATTCTACTTCAGGAGATTACTAATCAGTCATTAAGCCTTATGTTCCACTCATTATACAACAAATTGAAACAAGATATGGATAAAAATTCTGCGGAATTAAAGAAAGAAATGGAATACTTAACGGAGCTTAATAAATACTTAATCCAGCTTAATAAAATTCAAGATGAAAATACGAATCTTAGAAATATAAATGGAGCAATTGATAAGCGAATTAACCTTCTAGAGAACAAGGTGATAGAAATTGAAGATCGTACAAGACGAAAAAATATTCGCCTTAGAGGAATTCCGGAATCTGTCGGAAATGATCAGATGTATACGTTTTTGGAGCGCTTTTTTAGTTCATTTATATCTGTAGAGAAACTTGGTTCTTACTACATAGAATATTTTCATAGACTAAGAAAACCCAAAGAAGTGGACCCGTCATCTCCACGGGATGTCATCTTAAGAATTGCAAATTTACAATTAAAAAATCTTATAGTACAAAGTTTTAGAAAAAAATCTGAAGTCAATCCCTCAACCATATAACGATATCAAAATCTTTCCGGATCTTTCCTTTGCTACGCGACAAGCAAGAAAAAAAATTTCTCATTTGACTCAAATAATGAAGAAAAATGGGATTAGATACAGATGGTCATTTCCTATAGCAATAGTAGTTTCCTATAAGGAAAATTCGTACTCATTTAAAGACCCAGAGACACTTCAAGAAAAGATCACATTATGGAATTTGAACTAAACTGTTTTTTTTTTTTTTTTTTAATTTTATTTGTA
>VKOC01038462.1:0-13242 GCA_009364415.1 Spea multiplicata | reverse complement strand
TAGTCTAACTTGCTAAAATATCTATTAGAAAAAGGAAAATTATATACATACTAGATTTGTGCATTCAGATTCATACAAATTGCATGTGGCAAATTTATTGGGCCAAAAATAACCACAAAATGTGTCCGAAACGTTTTTATGTACTACTGTTCAAAAGGTTGTAGTCACTCAGAAAACATCAAATGAATCAGAAATCAGAAACAGTGTAACATTGTTAAGTTGTAATTATGACTATTGTAACTTGGAAACTGATTTTTATACCTAGAAATATAAAATATAATCTTCATAGGGGTTCCGCAGGGGCCCTTTATAAGCAACCATCACTCTGTGTTCTTCATGGCAACATTGTGTGGCTAACCAGGCTTAACCATTTTGCTAATAATTGTTTAGCACAGCTTAGAAATGTCTGTCTTTCCATTGAAAAACCTCAATAACTTTTAAATTTAGTGTATATTTATGCATATATAACTGGTGACATAGATTGCTGCCAAGACGGTGTCGGTTGCCACGCACCACACATGGCTAAAATTTGAATGCTGACCTCAAACATTGCAGGCACCTGCAGATTGGCAGTGAGACGTATTGCAACGGACATGATGCTTGTATTGTGGTTAGCAAAATTATTGCATTTCTACATCGGCTTGTTAGCAGAAATTGAAAAAAAAAAGACGAGATGAAAGAACATTGTAGCGTTAACGCCCTTGTTGTGGCATTTGTCTCCTATCTGGGATACCATAGCTAGAATGACCTGTGGGTACCTTTTGGAGAGACCCTATGGCGTGCCTCAGGCTGAAAGTGGCCCAAAAAGACTTGGCAAACCCCAATTATCTCTGTTTTGTACAGACAATCATCTCATGGTCATTTCTATGACAATAAAATGTCCGTTCAAGTGGAATTTCCTGCGAGAGGCGCAGGTATGGCTGGTCCACAATATGCTGGTTCACGCGGGGTGCAAGGTGGTTATTGATAGGCTCGTCCGTGTAAGGTGCGTGCGTTTCGACGCACGGAGGTAAAAACATTGTGGTGGTATACTCTCCTGGGCGCAAATGGAATCTTTGAATGATTTCGCCTGTAAGATCGCGTGAAAAATGAAATGATTTTGGGCGCATGCATGCATTACACTGTACGTGTACTGGGTTCCCTTGTTGCATTTAATATTTTGCTTATAGTGCAAAATATATCCAAAAACGTATAAAACAGTATTCCGGCGAAGTTGTCTAATTATATATACATTTAATTCTGGTTGGTGTGCTGTAAGAATTGAGCTATAAAAGGTTTTATTTGTCTATTTGACATCCGTGTTAGATGTGTGGTTGTGGAAATACAGATTAGGGATGAGTTTGGAAATCACCACCATTTAGATAGGCTTAATGACTTCATGTATAGATCACTGTTGTTTTTTTGTATTATGCCATTGATTGGGAGAAATGTTATGCATAATTGTTTTTTTCCTAATTTGCATCCTTTCTGTGACATTATATAGACAGCTTCATACTGTTATAAGAATTTACTTTTGAGCTAGCTTACTCTGTTTAAAACAACACCCCTCCTATGTAATGTATTACACTGACTTCATAGGATGAGAAATATAGTCATAAGCTTGAGCGAGTGTAAGTATTTTCGATTTGCTTTTGAAGCCCTGACACACGTTAGCTAGTTTTAGAGGAGGATCACCTATATTAGCAATGATAGCTGGTTTTGATTGTGTCTAGATTAGTTATCGTTTCATTTGCCTATGGTGGTAACGTGTGTAAAACATCAAACTGTCTAAGACAATTTGATTTAGGAGCACTTGGATGGTAACCCATTCCACTGCCCTTCTCTTTAAATTGTAATCTCTTACTCATTTTGATAAACCATAAATATACCCCTTTTAACATGAATTTTTATTGTTTTTTATCTATTTTATAGCTAAAAATGTAGTTGTGTGAATCCAGCCTTGGGTAGCACACATCATGAGGAAGCTGCTGGTCTTAAAGTGCCAGGCCCACCTCATCATCGTCAGTCCATCCCTGCTTGCAACATACAAGAAAATAATGTTATCTACTTTAATTTAAAAGTCAATGGCCCTCTAGGTTCATTTTCCATGTGAATTAAACGATTTGATTTTGATGTACCGTGTACGCTTACACTGATGCGAGGGAAGCATGCTGACCTGCAATAAATGGGTGTGCATGTGTTGGAGATCTGTAGACTGTGGAGATGGCCCAAGGTTTTGTAAGTGCAGATGCTGTTGAAGGAAGACGGTTTCTGATACTGCCTGGTGCACTAAAACGTCTTTTTCTAGGAAAGATATGTTTATCTTTTTTTCTAATGCTGCTGCTTTCTCTAATATTTTCCAATGCATTTTTCTAGTTAACTATTTGAGTCAATATGTTTTGAAAGAGTATATATCGACAACTGTTTTAAATAAAATGAATGGATTGAATGAATAAATAGCCAGTCAAAGCCTTAGTAGAAGTAAAAGGGCATATAAAGTAAGAAAAGTGGTGTTCCTATTAAATGCCGGATGAAGAAGCGCTGCTTAGCTTGTGAGAGAAGGAGAGGGAAGTTTCTAAAGTTGGCATTCAGAAGAATTTTTTTGCGCACTACTCATGTTTATTCCAGTATACACAGAGAATTAGCTGGCACAGGTTCTCAAGTCCATCTGGGTCAAGTCATATTCATTTCTAAATTGCATCCATGCATCCACTTCCAAATTGGATCCACATGCTTTTCTAGCCACTTAAAGCATGGCACAATCTTATGCTTCCAAGTCAGCCGTGACTCAAGGGGGTTACCTTTGACTCACTCACATAGGATCTTATTGGCTTATTTTTCTGATTTGTTTTCCTCACCTATATTTCTAGTTTGTTTTTCTCAGCACAATAGGACAAAAATTATGTACCAAAGCATAATTATTTATACTTATTTGTAACTGCTCTTTAAGGAGCTACTAAAAGTGCAGTCACACACACAAGCCCACCTCTTGTAAGTCCCAGTCATTATACTGTATAGTCTTATTATCTTTTTTATTGCAGTACCGTCTGGGTCTTCCAGCATTCAGTGCTCATAAGATCACATTCTGTCTGATGTAGCGTTCTGTTTCTTCGAATATTTTTATTTAGTTTCTTAAAACCGGGCACTGTCTCACATACTGACTCCCTTCCCCCTTGCTCCCCCTCTCTGTGAGTATGACCTCCTCATCTCCAGAGTGAGATCAGAGGAGACCAGAAAACAGCTGGAGAAGCTAACTGAGCAGTTGGAGAGGCAGATACAAGGTAGGGGAGTGTGCAGGGGGCACAGGCAGGACATTTTTGTGCAACAAATTTTGTTTCCAAATAAATAAAACCCCTGAATTCTGTCCAAACAGAAAGAACAGGAAACAAAATTTGTTGTCTGAAAACAAATGAGCCAAAAACAAAACAAGGTCATGCACATGTCTGTGTGTTTGTCTGTGAGCATGGATGTGTATGTGTAAGTGTGTGTGGGCATGTATGTGCAATTGTGTGTGTCAGCATTATTGTGTATGTACAAGTGTATGCAAGCATGAATTTTTATGGGCAAATGTACGAGCATGGGTGTGTGTGAGCGTGTATGTGTATGTGTGTGTGAGAGCATGGATGTGTGTGTGCAAGTGTGTGTGTGCATGTGTGTAAGTGTGTTTGAGCATGAATGAGCAAGTGTGTGTGAGCATGATAGTATGTGTAACTGTGTATTAGTATGATGGTACAAGTATGTGTATGTGTGTGTGTGCATATAGGATCCACCCCAGGTGCCAAATACTCTAGATACACCCCTGTCTGCCTTACATTTATTTGCTGAGGTCTGTCAAATATAATGTTATTTAAACCCTTATGAGACAGAAGGATCGGGGAGAGGACATCACTGGAATTGCCACCATTTGGGCAGAAGTTCCCGCAGGGTTATGTCTGTGGAAATGCGGACGAAGAAAGAATACTGAAGACAGCAGTTTAAAGATAGAAGAGAAGGGAAAAGATAGAGGATAGAAGATGAAGAGAATGAGAGTGAATGTGTTCAATGGCCAACAAATGCCCCTGAACTGAATCGTCAGGGAATGTAAATAATTGACCGAAAGTGAATGGACCAAAAATAACTAATAAGTGATTGGGATGCAATAATTATGTCTTTTTATTCATAATTTGTGTGTGTGTTTTTATTATTACATGGATGACCCCCTCTCTCTCTCTTGGTAACAGCTGTTACTTATAGGAAGAGACCTCATCATGGTGATCATGGAATTTGTGCTTCCAGGTCATTGCAGCTGAAGATGGTTTTTTTTTAATAAAATTAAAAATATTTGTAACACTTTCAATGCTGGTGCCCCATAAAAGCACAGCATTGACTGTGATTTGATTCCTAAAATCTTGTGAGGACAAGCATTAGCCCCTAAAATAATTTGTCCCTGAATCACCCTAGAGCTACTGGGACATTATTGAGGAGTTAAGCTCCCATAGGAGAAATTGGACTGGTCTTTCTTGATGTTGCTGGTCTGCCTGGACCTCCAGTACAAAGAAGCAGCAACAGTGCCCCCCGATCACCACTATTGTTAGGACATTTTTAACTAAGATGTTCCAGACATGTCATTGGCCTCAGAGGACTGCCTCAAATCCAAGAAAGCCTCTGACACTGAGCATTACAAACGAGGTGTGTATGTGAAATGTGACACTTGAATTATAACAACATGCGTACCCGCAGCTCCTCCTTAGTACTCCTCACAGTACTATTGAAACAAGTGTAATGTATACAGGTAGGGAAGCGCAGGACACTGAGCATTGGCAAGTAGTGTTGCACGCTACATTTTAATACAGGACGTATGATACGTACCCATGGTCAGCCATAACATTATGACCACTGACAGGTGAAGTTATTAACACTGATGATCTTGGTATCATGGCACCTGATGCCGTCAGTTGGTGGGATATATTAAGCAGCAAGTGAACATTTTGTCCTCAAAGTTGATATATTAAAAGCAGGAAAAATGGACAAGGGTAAGGATTTGAATGACTTTGACAAGGGCCAAATTGTGATTGCTAGATCACTGGGTCAGAGCATCTCCAAAACTGCAGATCTTGTGGGGTGTTCCTCATCTGCAGAGGTCAGTACCCGTGTCCACTGCCGAATACGCCTACAACAGGGAAGGTGAGCATAGCATTTGGACTACGGCGCAATGGAAGAAGGTGGCCTGGTCTGATTAAACCTGTTTTCTTTTACGTCACATGGAAATGACGGCCCTGCAGCACACTTTCGCAGGTCTAATGGAGTCCAAGCCTCGGTCAGGGCTAGTTTGGTGGCAAAAGGGGGAACTATACAGGGCCGTCTGGGGTAAAGTTTAAAATGCTGCCCCCCGCCGACACCAGGGGTCATTATCTACCCTTCCTCTCCCTCCCTCTCCTACCCTACCCCCCCTTTATACTTCAGCTTTACTGCTGAGCGCCGGAAATGACGTCATATTCCGGTGCTCAGCATTACAAGTCGGCACGATGACCGAGCTAGCGGGCACCTCTCTCCTCCACTTTAAAAAAAAAAAAAGGCGATTGGGGCGGCAAAGTGCCCCACTGTGCTCCATGGTAGGGCCGGCCCTGGACCTATACAATATTAGGCAGGTGGTCATAATGTTTTGGCTGATCAGTGTATAGATAATATTTTGCACCAAAAAGTTAAGGAAGTTGCATAAAACTACATAAGAAACAACCCAACATGGGTATAAATGTTGCTTACCTTTTGTAAACAGCAGTAAACTATTCTATAATAGGAGTTTAAGAGGACTTTCCGAAAATTGCTACATGGTTAACTACGTAGAAAAAGTAAAGTCGCCAAGACCGATCTGGTTAAAAAATATTGACTCCCAATACAATATTTTCCACAGCTTTATGCCAGAATCAATTATTTCTCCAAACCTAACATTACCCCATTACCCTCCTGATGAGCCTGTTTTAAAGAAAATGTTTCCTGGGATATCAACAATTTAGTCTCTCTCGATAAATATATATATATATATATATATATATTGCACCTTCTTTTTAGTTTAAAACAAAAGGTTTTAAAAAACAAAAAAAACAATACTTTTTTCCATTTTTGTGACATTTAGTTGTTGACATTCTTTTCATATTCACTGTTTATTTTAGTCAAGCGATAGTTGAGATTCAGCCCTTCCATTCATATCACTGTGCATGTTAAGCTGAAAATTCTATAATCCAAAAGGCAATGGGCACAGAACATTAGATAAGGTCACTGAAATATATGCAACATTTTCAGAAGTTAAAACTTCAAAGGTTACATTTGTGTATGGTGAATTTGCGCATAATGCTGATTTCATCATAAATGTGGATAATTTATTCAAATTCAATAATAGTGTACGTATTAATCACTCTAACAGAAATGTTCAGCCTATGTTGGGTACAATAAAACGCTTTAACTCATTTAAGGTGCCAAAACAACCAAACAAGGGAATAAAATTGTGATCCTGTAGATTATGGTGCTTCATGGAAATAGTGTGCAAGATCAAATATATACACCGATTAACCATTACATTATGACCACCTGTCTAATATTGTGTAGGTCACCCTTTTGCTGCCAAAACAGCCCCAACCCGTCAAGGCATAGACTCCACTAGACCTCTGAAGGGGGTGTGTTGTATCTGGAACCAAGACTTTAGCAGCAGATCCTTTAAGTCCTGTAAATAATTAAAAAGTATTTTAAGTATATTAGATGTATTTTTATCGAAATAAGAGTTTCCACAAGAGGACATATGCTAATTTAATTTAGCTATTTTATTTTTTTTCCTCAAATAAAGACTCTACTGGCTACAGTTCTCCCTCTTGCTGCGGGTTTTATGTCTGTGAGTAGAGGTAGTTTTCTAATGACTTACTTTGAACAGACAGTAACAGAGAAAGTGGTATACTTTTTTAATTCATGGTTTGATAAAGTTTTATGAAAAAAATAGTACATACAGTAAAAATAAATACATTCGCAAACAAGTTAGCAAAAGAAGGTGCCCACAAGTAAGGCCGTTGTGATAGTCAAGTTTACAGGTGGACGAGGCAAAAATCAAACACTGAACTGCACAACCTACGCTGTAACAGTGTGACTGGAGTAGACTGACTCAACTGTCACTGGACTTCTCAGTGAATAGACCCAATAGTGTTTTTCATTCCAGTTTTATTTTCCTTCATAATTCCACACAATTTGATTTGATTTCTGCTGTGTCTTGTTTGCACTTCACCCGCACATTAATATATTAAATGAAATATTGTTTACTTTTGTTGTCTGCCTGCTGCTACCCTTATTTTGCTTCTCTTTTTTTAGCGTACCATACAAAATCTGATTTATTACCCCTTTCACTTTCAAAAAGTGAAACCTGTGTATTGCCATTATGATGTTACATGTGCATCTGGAGACATTTTATCTTATGTTGACCTCTAATTACTGTTCTCTCTTGAGACAGCTTGTACCTTGAGGCTTTAATACCAGGAGGCGAGTCTCCAACTACCATTCTTTGTGATAAATAAGTAATTCTTTATTTCTGTTTTGTGTTAAGTCTAAGGACCAGGCTTATTTGTGGTCTGTCCGTGTGTTGGGATTCCCGAGGTTCTCTTGTCCCATATTTGTAGTGTTGGAGGGACCATAAGAATATTGAGGTATAAAGCAGAACCAAAGATGCCGAGTCAGCTATGCTATAATCCGTGGAGTGTGTATTTGAAAACAAATACTGCAGAACCAGGAGCAATAGTATTTTTGAATTTTAGTGAAAATAAAAATGGAGTTCAGACAGAGGTAATCAAACTTGCTTAAAAAAGGTAAAAAAACGAAAAAATTATGTATTAACCTTCTACGTGAATTATTTCACAGATATAGTGAAGAAAACGAGAAAACCAAATTCTTTAAATTGAAATGAGATAACCAAAAAATGCAAATGAAAAAACTGAGGAATGTGTGTTTGAAAACAAGTTATGCACAACTAGGAATGATTATTTAAAAAAAAAAATGAAAATAAAAAAATAAGAGTTCAGACAAAACTCGCTTCAATAAAAATTTAAAAATATAACCTTCTACGTGAATTATTGCACGGATATAGTGAAGAAAACAAGAAAACCAAATTCAAATTACTGACATTGTCAGCAGGCAGAAGCAATCACACTTTAGCTTTAGCATGTAGAGAATTAATATAGTCAAATATAAACATCAAGTGTTACAGAGTGTCCAGAGCTGTAAACAATGTTCAGAAATGTGCGGCAATATAGTTTATGGCATATACAAATGCTATACAATATTGCCTTCTGATATAGAACTGACTCTTAGTAAAACTAAGAGAAGGTCCAAGAAATTCAGACCAGAGGTGTTCTAAGAAAAACCATAGATTAATATTGATTACTATCTAAATGCATAGTGCTCTCCGTAAAAAAACAATTTATTAGTTAAAACAAGATTAAGAACACTCACAAATTAGCAGACAAACAGGGTGCCTTGTCAAGGAACTAGTCCCCACACAGTAGTGTTGATTCAGTCTCTCTGTGAGGAGGTGGACCCTGACTCTGCAGCGTCTATCTGGTTCAGCTCGATCAGCCTTGTTTACGCTGTGTGATAGTCTGCCTGTAGAGGAAAACACTACTTCATCAGAGGCAAGATTCCTATTTTTGAGAATGAACGTTTCTGTCTCTCACCAACATTCTACCATTCTACTTATTGCCCATTTCATAAAATAGTTTTTTTTAGTAAAGCTGATGTGTCCTGTGGTTTAAGAGATCCACCAAAGTATCTGGTGAGACTGTTGCCTTATGGGCATTCTCCAGCCAACACAATTTTTGACCTAAGCAGTATTTTGGTGTTTAGTCTCAGAGCCTAGTTGGGCTAAATAATCTCTCATCACACTTTTATGTGACTACCGTATAATTGGTTTATGGATATCGGAGGTTGAGTTCTTCAAGAAGTAATTTCATTAGCGTTTGAGTTCAGTTCTGTCACTATCACAGGATCATCAAGGAGGGACTCATTAAGTCCTCCAGGGTGTCTTAGCTCCCACAGGCCAAGCATATGATGTATTGGAACATGGTTGCTTTGGTGCATTTTGTCAAGTCATGCAGGAGGTGCTGGTGTCTATGTAAAATAAAGTCGATTATGGAGTTTTTGTTGTGAAGGTGAAAGTAGAAAGTGAAGTATCTTACTTTTGTAAACTGGAGGTGCCAGGCGTCAAAGCAGTCATCTTTTTGGATCAAGAGTTGAAAACGTTCCTTGCCCATTTGGTTTGGATGAAATTGGGGGGCTTTTTTACATTTTGGAATGACATTTATCACCTGGTGATAAATAAACATATACTACTTTCTTAGTGTTCTGAACTAGGCATATGGTATGGTCAAATACCTAATTAGGACTGATTAACATATTGAAAAATTGTTAGAGTTTACAGGTCAAGTGACTCCCATTCTCTAATAATTTCTGTGTGGATGTAGACTCCACACAAGCAGCTTTATAATGCATGATATATTTCAAACTCTGAAACAAACACACATATGTGTGAAAATGCACTGGAATATATGCAAAAATGTATTGTTTGCTAAATGGTAAATGTATAATTAGGGGCATTAATCAATTGTTTTAAGACAATTTCTAGGATTTCTCCTTTTAACCTGCAATCAATGGTAACGGGGGGGGGGATTAAACCATAACATGTATTAGAAATATTTTGCTTTTCTCCTTTATAGTAGTCTAAGGAACATAGAATAAAAATTGTCAGTAGCATTACACTCATCAAAGTCTACCTTTCATCTTGTTGTTGATGACCGTAGTTAGGATAAATTTTCCGACTTCAATGGAGAGTGTTGTCCTTGCACTGCAGCCGACTATAATTTAGTATCCTGATCAGCCGGCCATCTAAAAAGATGCTGACCCCATACCTTTTCTCTGCAGTACAACGTTGCTTTGCTGTAGAATGTATGAATTCTGTCTTGAATTAGTACCTTTCTCTTCCCTAAATCATACTAGATCACCCATTCCTGCTTTGTTCATGTACTTTAGACATACAAAAGAATGAAGCGATAAATAAAAGCAAAGCAGAAAGTCTACAATCAGAGCATTATATGAGCACAACCAATCATTACAATACAATGGGATTACAATTCTAAACTGATCCAGAGGCCACAGACATTAGATGCCTTTTGATTGATCAGACTTGAAGGCCATTTGAACTGGGAAATTACCAAAACAGTAAGGCAGGATAAGAATAAGAACAGTTATAGCAGAATAATAGAAAACAAAAATTGGCAGTGTGTACACTGAAGGGTTACTTTTATAAATAATTCATGCAAATAGATATTGTGATTATAATTGAAAAAAAATAAAATTACACTTTGGCAAGTTTCCATCAAATCACTCATATTTCATATTGCAGAAGAATATGGCTCCATTGCCATGGAGGTGAGAGAGACCCTCTCTGTCAGCCAGCCGACGCAGAAACCGCCATGGTCACCTTCGAACCATGGACACATGCCCAGTAGCACCAATAATAAATGGAGAAAGTGCATTGTCTGACATATGGAGAACCATGGTCAAAAAATTCTATAGAATGCATTTAAAGATGAGAACCTAATTTGTGCAACAAAAGGTTTGCCCCAAAATTGTTTTGAAATTAGCAATTGTTTTGGGATTCATGTTTCAAGTACTGTTAGTCGACTAAGGCCAATGCCAGAACTTATTTATTATCTCCTTATTTTTTATATATATTTTATTTTAATGTTAGCAATTTGTTTTTTCTGACATATTTCAACAGAATGACAGTACATGGCACTATAATAGTGTTTTAACACTGTTAACAAGCTGGTTAATCACCAACTCAGTTCACAATTTCATCTCCCCCTTCCCAGATGATTGGTGTTAGGGTGATACGTCAGAACTTCCAACCTCTCTAGACTAGGCAGTGCCTCTCCGTGGTTTAGGGTCCCTCCTAAGTGCTACTAAATCTTTCATAGTGGGGAAGTACATGACTTTCCCCCATATGCTGAAATAATTTTGACATAATATATTGTTTTTTCTAAAAAATATCTACTCTTTAGTTTTCAGTGTCCCATGTCCATGTTTTGTTTATTTTGAATAAGATGACTCATATCACTGAGAAAAGAAAAATATCCCTTAACCACAGAAAACCAGTTAAGAAGACTTTCTTTTATCTTCCTTTTGAAGAATCGATTTGTTAGATGTGTGAATCAGAGGAAGCCGCATTTGGAGGCTTGCCTTAAAGTAACTCAGTTGGGGGGAAAGTTATTTTTTTCTTGCACAGGATCAGAGTTTTGCTTGGGTTTAAAGAAATGTAATCGAAAAAAATTTAAATTATGAGAAAAACACTTTTCTTGTTCAAAACAATGGAGTTTCTGTAGGAAATGTTTAGTCTGAATTATAATTAATCACAAAAAAATTCTACTGCTAGGTGATATTCTTAACAGTCGTATGGATTTGCCATTTTAAAAAAACAATTCCATGATAGGATGACCCATGAAATTTTGAAATGTATCAATTTTGAGATGAACATTAGGTGATTGTTTGTCAGTAAGCTTCCGCAAATGGCCCAAATCTACTTGGATGAACTGGCCCATTTGTTTTTAGACAATAAATGTTATAATTTATAATTTTATTAACACTAATTAACATTATTAACCCCTTAATGACAATTGACTGTCACTAAAATCCAGTTAGTGACAATTGACGTGCCAGGGCCGTCATGGCTTTAAATGGGTGCAGAAAGCTGCACCCAATGGGTGCTTTCTGCACCTAAACGATGTTGCTGTTATTCCTCAATGTTGAGGCATTCAGCAACACTGAGGTCAGCATCAGGGGCCATGCCTGGCCCCTCCCTGGGGCGCCAACGTCCGCCATACAGTGTATGGTGGCAGACGCCCATTTTAAAAGAGTTTAGGAGGCAATCAACGATGGGTGGTATCACGGGAGATGTTGCTGAACACACATTGGGGTGTTGTGTGGTATATACCAGGAGCTATAAATTTATACCTAAAGTACAACATGTGTGGGAAAAATACACACAAAAAATACTACTGCTACATTTGACAAAGGCTGGTGGTAGAATTAGTGCATGGAAAAAGTTAAAATACGAGCATTTAAAATACCCTGTGGTGTCTAGTTTTCAAAAATATATGGTTTTGTTTGGGCACACTGAATTGGCCGGCTTCAAGGATGTACCAAATAAAGTTCAACATTGAAAAAATCTGCATGCCCCAAATGTGGCCCTTTTGCCCCCACACAGCCAGGCAAACCCATGCATGGGGGTGTATCACTGTACTCAGGGGATGTTGCTTAACACATATTGGGGTGTTGTGGGACAGTGATATACCAAGAGCTATAAATACACACATGATGTAAAATGCGTGCGGGGGAAAAAAAAACACAAAAAAATGACTACCACAAAGACTGGTGCATGGAAAGAGTTAAAATACCCTGGGGTGTCTAGTCTTCAAAAATATATGGTTTGATGGGGTAAATTGCATTGGACGGCTTCAACGATACCCAAAATAGCACATGGGGGAAGAATTAACAGATTTGGAAAAAATGGTTTTGAAATAGCAAAACACTACCTGTACTGATTTCCCCATAACGTGCAGAAAAAAAGCAAAAAAAATATAAAAACATTTCTAAACTCAGGACAAATAGTACAATCTATTTGGCAGTTTTTTTCATTAGCTTTTATAAATGAGCAAAAGATTTTTCTAGTTGAAGTCAGAAAAAGTTTTTCTCATTTTGTCACCATATTTTATACTTTTTTAATGGTAAATGATATGATACAATCAAAACAATGACATTTAAAGTAAAGTAAGCCCTTCTTACATATATAACTTGTGTGGGTTCAGTAAACAAGAACAGCTAAACATGAGCACCGCAGGGATGTTAAAACAGCCTTTGTCATGAAGGGGTTAAGCAAACAGACCTTAGTAGAGCTGTTGTGTTATTATTTCCTCTGAACATTTATTACATAAGCGCAGAAGCTTATAAGAAGGCATTTTGAGCTGCTTTGGCAATAACCCATCTGTCCTTCCTTCATGACAATTGTTCTTGGCAAAAGTTATGAATGAGATAAAAAGCAACACCATTAAAGAATTCTTTCTTGCAATGGCTTAGGCAGCAGACTAGGCTGAATAGTAACTAATATCACTAGAACAGGCAGTTACAGGAGTGTTGAACATGTATTATTATTGTATTATTATTATTATCTTTTATTTATATAGCGCCAACAGTTTATGC
>VKOC01038460.1:0-10531 GCA_009364415.1 Spea multiplicata | reverse complement strand
TTGTTGGTCAACAGCTCCACCCGCAGGTCAATCAAACAAAATCTTAGTTTACAGAATGTATCTAATGGCCTAGAACTCTTTGTCATTGTTTTTAATAGTGTGTTGACCAATATGCGGTCATTGTACTAAATAATTTGTCCATGAGTGGACAAAACACTTATACAAGGATTCCTATAGGGCATTTCATGAACTATCCACCCGAAACCTGCTGCTTCCTTAACCCTGCGTTTAACATGTAGGTTTCCATGATTAATGTATGAAAGCATGCTGTGGAGACAAATATGTGGCTCACTGTATAGGTGGCTGATTATGCTAGATGTCTGAGCTCGGTTAGGTTCTACTGGGTACACAATTTTGCAGCACTACGTGGTGAGATCTAATACCTGCCAACCATCAAAGTTTTTTTTAAATTTACGATAAAAAACTGGCTTGCACTGTGCAAAAGTTTTAGGCTGATGTGAAAAATGCTGTAAAGTAAGAATGCTTCAAAAAATAAACATGTGAATAGTGTATTTTTATTTTATTAACAAAATGCAACAGAAGTAAAAATCTAAATCAAAGCAATATTTGGTGTGACGACTTTCTGCCTTCAAACCGTTATTTAAGAAACACAGTAGGTAGGTTATTTCAATAATCTTGGAGAACTAACCACCACTCTTCATGTAATAACGGACTCAATGATGTTAAGATTAGCGGACCATACCATCATTTCCACTGAAGATATTTCCATACCTGGGAACTTCTGGGGTCCGGCCACCCAGAGACTTCCCATGCAGGACGCGGCCAGGACTGCACACTGACGTCGGGGGAGTTCCCGCTGGCGGCAACGAGAAACACCCCTATTTAAAGGATAAATGGGCAGGGAGCGGGGCGTGTCAAGATCCTGCGACCCGGAGAGCTCACCCGGCAATCTCCGGGTCAAACCCAGAGAGTTCCCAGGTATGGATATTTCTCAATTACTTTGGGCTGTATGGAGTTGTTGGCATTGTGCAGAATAAATTTGGGGCCTCCTTGATAGTATTCTATGATGGATACATATCTACCTGTACTTCTCAGAATTGAGAAGACCATTAATTCTGACCAAATCCCCAACTCCATTTGCAGAAATGCAGCCCCAAACCTGCAAGGAACCTCCACCATGCTTTACTATTGTCTGCAAACACTCTTTGTACCGCTTTCCAGCCCTTGAACAAACTGCCTGCTGGTACAGCCAAATATTCACATTTTGACTCCTCAATCCAGAGCATCTTCTGACATTTTTCTGAAACCCAATTCCTATCTTTTCATGAATAGTTGAGACATAAAACTGTGTTTAGCAACTTCACCTTGTGAGTTTAGCTGTTCCTCACCCAGTTTTATTCCGCCTACAGAGCTGTTTCTGTTAATGGTTGTGTGTCAACCTACATATTAAACTGATGGTCAATAGAATATTGGTATAATTGTTTAATCATACACCTAACTATATGTCTACACAATCCCTGACTTTGTGCAAATGTACCTAGAAGAATCAATGCTGTTTTGGAGGCAAAGGGTATCACACCTAATATTCATCTGATTTAGATTTTTCTTCTGTTTACTCACTTTGCATTTTGTGAAAAGATAAAAATAAATTATTAAAGCCTTCTTACTTTACAGCATATTTTCACATCTGCCCAAAGCTTTTGCACAGTACTGTATATAATATTTTAATTCATAAACATAAATTTTTCCCTTTTGTCTGATCCCTGCAAATGCTGAGTTTCTTATTGAGGTGGAACTAGTGTGCCTCCTAGTGACTACATGTGATAAGTAGTTTTTATTGCCTTGAGATAAAGTATTACTTTAGAAAAAGGGTATGTGAAATTGGCAGGAATGAATGCAGTGGTGAAATACATGTCATCAGAAATGTATACATATACTTAGATGTGCTCCATTTGTAAGATATATTATGAATTATAGAAATTCTAAAATGCAGTCCTACATCAACATACAACAAAAGAACTTTCCTACAAGCAAATGTATGAAAAGTTTATCTGAATCTAAACACCCTTTGAAGCCAATGGGGACTCAGCCATGGGGATGTTGGAGTGGCTAGGCATGGGCGTACGAACAGGGGGGACAGATCTCACCAGGAAATCATGAGGGGGGATCGATAATGAAGACCCTCCAGGGAATCAGCAGCTGCAGCCTGTTCCCCCCAATCTAAACGCTGCACGCCACCCAGGGGGAGGAGAGGGAAGGGCTCTGAGCAGTCATTTATGAAAAAGTTTTCAGCAACTGCTCAGCGCCCCTCTGTCTTCTCCACTCCAGCCGCCACCCGCCTCAGCGCTGCCCTGACTGTGCTGGTAGGAGCGCGAGGCGCTTCACTGTGAGCGCCGGAATATGACGCCATATTCCGGCGCTTGGCAGTGAAGCCACGTGCACCGTGGCAGAGCAGCGAGATGGAGGCCTCGCGCTCCCACCACAGGACCACAGCAGGATAAGTGAACTACAAAGGGGGAAAGGGAGTAGATAGATAGGGTAGATACTGAGAGAGGGGGTAGTAAGAATATTGAAATAAAGAGTGAGAATGAATCAATTAAAATATGAATGGATTGTGTGAATGAGTAAGAGAATGAATTAATGTGTGAGTGACTTGTGTGAATGAGTGAGAGAATGAATAACTTAATGTGTGGATGAATGGCTTGAATGATTTGCAAGAATGCATTAATGGATATGTGGCAAAGGCAAAGATGGCACAAGCAGGGTGTTTGAGCCTTGGGGCAGGCTGTTTGGGGACAAAGTTGGCTCACTCTGGACTGTAATCAGGGTGCTGGTCAGGTTCTATGTGAGGAATGTGGATGCCAGGGCTGACCTTTGGGGTGTGCAACCTGTGATCTATGCCTGCAATTTAGGGGGTTTTATCTATACCTTTAATGAATTTTTACGTGAATGCCAATTGATCTATACCTGCAAAGCTGGGTTTGTGTGTTATTCTGTTGATCTGTATCTGATATGCTATGTTTACATACATTATTTTGCCTTCAGAGACTACCTTCATTCTTTGTGGTGCTGGAAATATTCCTCAGATATTTTGGTCCATATGGACATAATAGCATTATGCAATTGCTGCAAATTTGTCGGTTGCACATCCCTGATGCAAATCTACCATTCCACCACATCCCAAAGGTGCCCTATTAGGTTGGGATCTGGTGACTGTGGAGGGCATTGGCGTACAGCAAACTTATTGCCATGTTCAAGAAACCAGTTGGAGATTATGTGAGCTTTGTAACATGGGGCATTATACTGCTGGTAGTCATCAGAAGATGGGTACACTGGTCATAAAAGGGTGCACATGGTCAGCAACAATACTCAGGTAGGCTGTCGTGTTTAAATGATGGTACCAAGGGGCCCAAAGTGTGCCAAGAAAATGTCCCCACACCATCACCAGCCTGAAATGTTGATTTAAGGCAGGATGGATCCATGCTTTCATGTTGTTTATGCCAAAGTCTGAGCCTGCCATCTGAATGTTGCAGCTGGAATCGAGACTCATCAGACCAATGTTCTTCCAGTCTTCCATTGTGCAATTTTGGTGAGCCTGTGCCAATTGTAGCCTTTTTCCTGTTCTTAGCTGACAGGAGTGGCACCCAGTGTGGTCTTCTGCTGCTTTAGCCCATCTGAATCAAGGTTCGATGTGTTGTACGTTCAGAGATGGTATTCTGCATGCCTTGGTTGTAACGAGTGATTATTAGCGTTACTGTTGCCTTTCTGTCATCTCGAACAAGTCTGCCATTCTCCTTTGACCTCTGACATCAACAAGGATTTTCATCCACAGAACTGCCGCTCACTGGATATTTTCTCTTTTTCAGACCATTCACTGTACACCCTAGAGATGGTTATGCAGGAAAATCCCAGTCCGTCTGGCACCAACCACCATGCCACTTTCAAAGTCAATTAAATCCCCTTTTTGATGCTCGGTTTGACCATGTCTACATGCCTAAATGCATTGTGTTGCTGCCATGTGATTGGCTGATTAGCTACTTGTGTTAACAAGCAATTGAACAGGTGTACCTAATAAAGAGGCCACTCAGTACCTTATCAGGTGCATATTAATAGTCTGTTCCACTATTTTTTTTTTACTATTGCTGTTCGTCACTCCAGTCTGGGGAAACCCCAAAATTGAGAAGAAAAAAAAAGCAGGTGGTCTGGCAAAGCTGACCAGGGCCTTTATGGTCCCATGCTACTCTCAACCTTGTGGGCTTAGCTGGGCCATAAAGACCCAAGCTGGTGCCCAGAAAAACAATCAAACCGAGGGACAGAATCCTCCTACCTGAGGTAGGCATAAAAAAAAAAAAGTCCTGGGGGGGCTATTTGTACTTTCTTTTAGAGTCTGGCCTACCTAGGAAGGACGAGTCTGTCTCAGTTTTATGTGTGGTACATTACAGGTGAGGACTTAGACCTCATTTGCCAGTATTTACACCAAGATCCGATATCCACCCGGTTTCAGACAGAAATCAGGGAACGGTGTTTACCAGCTTCCCCACAGACTACAATAGAGAGCTCCTAATGACTATGTGGTTTGCTGTCACTATTGTATGGAAATTACCCCCTTGTATGGTTTAAATACTGTTGTGTTTTTAATAAAACTCAGCCCTGTTTTCATCTCAACATTGGTGCACTTTAATGCTTGGGTTGGGCTGCTGCAATAACTGTCTATTTCAGGGCAGTAGCCACAGGGCCAACGCAGCGCTGGTGCAGCGGCATCCCCCTCCACTCCACAACTCTGGTTCTGTCTGACTCTGAAGGGGTTAAAGCGCTGGTCTCCTGGTAGAAGGAAGTGCAGCTTGGCGTCAGTACCTAGACTGGTTACACAGGCGTCCCGTTACATAATGCTTGTCCTGGAACAATATATAACGTGTGGAGAGTGAGAGAAAAAAAATAAATAAGGAAAAATTGTAGATAAACAAGCACTGCAGAAATAAAAACACACAGCTCTGCCCTTAAGGAGTTAATAAGCCAACTTACAATCAGCCAAATTTAGCCAAGCTGATAATGTGTGCTTTATTAGTGAAATACAACAAGCTAAAGCAGATACAGATCAGGGATATAGGTCACGCCATAATTCCAAAACCTGGCATATTACATCACTAAGAATAAAATACACAGCACATAAAATATCTTACAAAATTATACAGCAAAAACAGTATTTAAGAAAATAATGAAAATAAAACCAGACATTCATTTTAGCTTCTTGCAGATTTTTTCAAGCTGACTCTGGAAGGGAAAAAAAAAAAGTTACGTAAGTATATTCTAAAAAAACAGACAATCAGAAGATTTGTTTTCCTTAGTATGACGTTATGCCTTAAGTATATTTGTTTTTATATTGCGCCATCAAAATCAGTAGATTACACCAACAAACCAGTCTGTGTCACTTCATCCTGCAATCTTGATACATTGATAAGGTATCTGGAGTATTTTACAATACCTGCCAGTAATTTCTAGAAGTAAAGGTTTCTATAAAATGTCATGGTGCACATTAAAAAGCTTAGTGGCACACTATACCCAACTGAAACCACTATAGTGCAACTTTAACTTGAAAGCATTAGTCTGTAATTGTTATATTTACTGTCATTCACGCAATGAATACAGCAATGTTTGGCCACCAGATGGCAATACTGCAATGTTTTATATTAACCAGACATTACTTGAATCTAGAAATCCAAGCATCTGTGCCAGTGTGTCAACTTTTTTTTTTTTAAATAAAGTGTATGTGTAAACATAGGGGTTTACAAATTGGTTTGGATCTAACCACACATGTAGGAGACATACACCAAACATGTTTTAATTTAAAGTTTGTCACATATCCCCTCTCTTCAAGGGATGCTCCACCATCACCCCTTAATATAAAGTAAATAATTGATAATACATTTTAAAGAATTGATAAATGGGTGAAATTAATTTAATAAGTGGATCCATTAACATTTATCAAATTACCTTGGTTCAACAATTAAAAATTGCTAAATTGTAATGGGCATACTGTATTTCCCCATGTATTTTTCAAAAAATTTGGGGTGTAAACAGGCTGCATCTTATACAGTAGTTGTAGATTTTTTTCCTCGCTTACCTCTGTGTTGCTCAGCAGCATCTCTTGTTCTGTGTAGGAGACATAGGAATCCAGTGGAGTCACGTGAATGTACATCACATGACTCCTCTCCATTCCTGCGCACCGGAACATCTGTGGTTCAGGTAAGGGTAGGGTGTACGAGTCTGCGTGAATGGGGGAATGAACGAATGTGTGTGTGATAGCATGGATGTGTAAAGTAGGGGTGGGGAGGGCACAGGGAGAATGAAAGCTGAAAGTTGGCTGCTTGTGCATGATAGGAGTGCGATTGCTATATTAAATATATGATTGCTAACAGCAATAACACCCCTATCATGCCCAGGCATACCCAGATTCCAGCACAGCTAACATCACACTTATCCTGCTGGAACCTGGGCGTGATAGAAGTGTAGTTTTCGGGCCCCCAAATTAAAGGTGCGTCTTATACATGGGGAAATACTGTAAATACATGCAAACATCAGATGCTCACAAAAGCACCTTACAGTCACACAAGCCAACACCATGCGCTCATGCACATGCATGCTAAAACCAATACGCTCACACTAAAGACAGTGAAACGCGCTAACACCACACTCACACACACTAATGCATGCCATGCACCAAGCGTGTGTGTGTGTATTATACATATATACACACTGCTTGGTCATCCAAGCCTTACAGTATAAAATAATCAAACTACACATCTTTCTGATTTTGTAATAAACCTTTGTTACATTTTGGGAATAACCGGTCTTTAAACGTGCTATTTAATTGGTTTGTATTTATTCCAGAAATTTCAAACCAATAACTTGGTGCACAAAATTAAATGTATCCTTGGACCATCAATTCATTAGGTTTATGACCATATCCTGTATGATTTAAAGGCTGTGTCCGTTAACCATCTGAGTACCTATTAAGATGGTTATGTTTGTTGTAGGACTGACCTTATGTCAAAACATAAGCAGAAATAAACTTACCGTGAGCAGCTTAATATTTTCATACGCTTGAGGGTCCAAACGACTGAGGTCTATGTTGTTCATGTCATCAGCCATCAGACGGATATTCTATTTTACCAGGACAAAAAAATAGTTAACAGGCTAAGTGTGTCCACAAGTTTCCTATTTTGGGATTCTGTAAACAGATGAACTGTAGCCTAACACTCCTGTACCTAGTTTACAGGTTTTTATGCAGCAGATTTTTTGAGCTTTCATTTTGTGCCAATTAAATTACTTTATCTGCAGACCTGAAAGTCTTTGTCAGTCATGTGATATTTTGGGCGAACCCCTGCATAATCACCACACCAAGTCTGTTCCTTCATAGACCTTCATTAGTTAGGGTGTCTGGCTGAATCATTCTATCCTTTACCACAGATTGGGCTCAGATAATGGAACATATTGTGCCGTTTTCTTATTTGTAATCTCATAATCTCAAGTAAGAAATGTGGTGGGTTTCCCATATTAACCCCTTCAAGACCGGGACGTACCAGGTACGTCACCGCTGATACGCGATCCAGCGTCGCTTTGAACGCTGGGATCGCGAGGGGCGGCTGCTACTGACCGCTGGGTGTTCCCAGCGATCAGTAGCAGCCACCCCCCCTCAATTCCGTGCACGTGATCGCTTTGCAGCGAATCACGATCACAGAATTTAAATATTTAAAAAAATACTGCGGTCTTCAAGGGAAGACGCAGTTTTCAAATGTCAGTCCGGAAGGGGTTAATTGTCATCCGTTGCCACATGTATATTTTATTTGCTGGGAATACTTAATATCAGGTTTTGCATTTTGTGATTAAAAACATTTTAGGAGGGGGATGTGGATCTGGTAAAAATATTCTTCAGATACCACAAAGTGCAACATTTTATCTCAGAAAAAAAAACATAAGAGGCACATGTTCCCAATTCCTTAATATAAAACTACGGAAAGGAAATCTAGAGAGCAATTAGCAGTTTATCAGTGGTTTACAGTAACAAAAATCCTTACTTTTCCTTCCAGTGTGGGCACATTGAGGAACACCTTGTTTAACGATGCTAATGGGCTGCCATTGGCAGATAAACTGTAAACAGGCTCTTGTGCATTCTCTGGCCGAAGTCCTGGAGTTTTAAACACTCTGAAAATATAATATAAAATAGTTAATGTAACGTTAGTGAAAACATGATAGATCTATCTAGTTGGCATAGATAGATGGAAAGCACTATCAAAGAAGCTAAATAGTTTGCTTTTTCAGTACTGTCCTGCTAATCTAGTCAAATACATCACCTGGTATCAAATTTGGGTGTGACCTTCGGAGTGACTCCTAATATTGAGCTGTCTGCCATTCTGTTGGTAGATGGTGTGGCACGACTTCTTTTACTTGCTCTAAAGAAAAAAAATATATATATTACGAGATATCTATCATGCCACGGTTAGACACCAACAATTATTTTACAGTACAACTATTAAATATGAATCTAAATTAGTAGAATTCAGACAGTCCTATTGTTACATTCTACAATAAAATAAAAAAACTAATCCTAGAGTAGAGAAATTTGTAAGCAGTGAATAGAACAAGGCTAAAATTTAAGAATATGTTTGCTTGTATTTAAAGAACAAAAGTTTGCTTTTTAATGAACATCTGCGCTCAGCTAGCTATGACTTCATGTGTGCCTACAACCATCCCATCCAATCTGCAAATCTTAATTGCGATGGCCACCAAGTAACTCTAGCCCCTGGGCTAGCGCAATCGCAAGTATAAAATACAGAGAGGAAATTATATTCTTCAAGTATAAAACGTAACATTTCATAAAATCATGATGGCATATTTGGCCAACGAACAGGATACAGATCTGTCTCAGGTCTGCCAACCCACTTATGGGAACAGAAATTATGTTTTTGAAATTAAAATTTGCAAAGTCTAACAGCTACAAAATTTGGATTGGAGTTATCCAGCTTAAAACTGGTACTGTCCAATTAATGCTTTTATAATAAATGGAACTAATCTTTGAATTGAATATTCGACATGTTAAATTAAAAAAAAAAAACAAAAAAAAACAGTATCTGTTTTGTAAATATTTTATTATATATCTTTTCATGTGACATGCTGCAATGTAAAGTAGTGAGTGTAGAGCCTAAACCGTGGCAACAAACGCTAGTACACCCCTAAGTGGAAATGTCCAAATTGGGCCCAAAGTGTCAATATTTTGTGTGGCCACCGTTATTTTTCAGCACTGTATTAACCCTCTTGGGCATGGGGTTCACCAGAGCCTGGTTCACAGGTTGCCACTGGAGTCCTCTTCCACTCCTTCATGACGACATCACAGAGCTGGTGGATGTTAAAGACCTTGCTCCCCACCTTCCATTTGAGGATGCCCCACAGATGCTCAATAGGGTTTAGGTCCAGAGACATGCTTGACAGGTCCATCACCTTTACCCTCAGCTTCTTGGTCATATTGAAGGTGTGTGTGTGGTCGTTATGTTGGAATACTGCCCTGCGGCCCAGTCTCCGAAAGGGAGGGGGATGATGCCCTGCTTCAGTATGTCACAGTACATGTTGGCATTCATGGATCCCTCAATGAACTGTAGCTCCCCAGTGCCAGCAGCACTCATGCAGGCCCAGACCATGACACTTCCACCATGCTTGACTGTAGGCAAGACACACTTGTCTTTGTACCCCTGACCTAGTTGCCGCCACACACGCTTGACACCAACTGAACCAAATAAGTTTATCTTGGTCTCATCGGACCATAGGACATGGTTCCAATAATCCATGTCCTTAGTCTGCTTGTCTTCAGCAAACTGTCTGCGGGTACTTGTGCATCATCTTTAAAGGAGGCTTCCTTCTGGGAGGACAGCCATGCAGACCAATTTGATGCAGTGAGCGGCATATGGTCTGAGTACTGACAGGCTGACCCCACCCCCTTCAACCTCTGCAGCAATGCTGGCAGCACTCATACGTTTATTTCCCCAAAGACAATCTCAGGATAGGATGCGGAGCATGTGCACTCAACTTCTTTGGTCGACCATGGTGAGGCCTGTTCTGAGTGGAACCTGCCCTAAAAAAACGCTGTATGGTCTTGCCCACCGTGCTGCAGCTCAGTTTCATGGTCACGGCAATCTTCTTATAGCCTAGGCTTTATGTAGAGCAATAATTCTTTTTTTCAGATCCTCAGAGAGTTCTTCACCATGCCATGTTGAACTTCATGTGACCAGTAAGAGTGTGAGAGCGATAACACCAAATTTAACACACCTGCTCCCCATTCACACCTGAGACCTTGTAACAAGAGTCACATGACACTTGTTAACACAAATAGCTAATCAGCCACACGGCAGCAATTCAATACATTTAGGCATGTAGATGTGATCAAGACCACTTGCCGACATTCAAACCAAGCATCAGAATGGGTAAGAAAGGGAGTTTAAGTGAACCGAACGTGGCACGGTTGTTGGTGCCAGATAGCCTGCTCTGAGTTTTTCAGAAACCGCTGATCTACTGGGATTTT
>VKOC01038441.1:0-10079 GCA_009364415.1 Spea multiplicata | reverse complement strand
AGAGAGGGAATGGGAGAGCAAGACAGGGAGAGATCTAACACTAGAGGGTCAGAGACTGAGATGGAATGGAAGGAAGTTTAACTTTACTGAGAGGGTGGTAGATAAGTGGAACAACCTTCCACCAGAAATGGTAGCGGGTAATAGAGTGAGGGGATTTAAACCTGCATAGGATAGGGATATGGCTCCTGAATCTAAGGCGAGACTAACGATTTATTGAGGAAAAATGGGGCCGATGGGCCGGCAGGAATCTGTGTTGAACATTTGATTTTTCCACTGATTTTCCTCCTAGTAAAGCAGGTATCGGCTCTCTTATTTTGCAGGTTTGTCTCTCTTATTTTGCAGGTTTGTCTCTTATTTTGCAGGTTTGTCTCTTTTTTTGCCGGTTTGTCTCTCTTTCCGGAGTTTTTACCGCCATCATCCATGAGTCACTGTCTTGTTTATGTGTCTTCTTCTCACGTGTGCTGAGTTTGATGTTTTCCGTGCGGGTCTCTGGCCCAATCCAGTTGCCAGAAGCAGCAGGCAGTGGCCCGGCGGGTGTGAATGTGTGTTTAATCCTGGCAACGCCATCGCTGTGAAGATTTTGGTTCACAAATGCCAGGACGTGGGCTGGTGGCTGCAAAGATCCGCGATCGCTGCCAGATGTAACGAGACTTAGATACACAATTACGGAATCAGAGAACAAGGTTACTGAGCACAGAGAATACATACAGAGTATACATACACCCCAAAAACATGCTGTGACATCATAAAGATACATTGTTACAGCATTGAAACTCATGGTAATAATGTTATTTGTTAACCCATTCCTGTAGTGCAATCAAAAAAAGTTTTTTGCTTTAAAGTCTTAACCCTTAATCAGTCGTTGGTCTCGTCTTAGATTCAGGAGCATGCATGTTTAAATCCCCTCACTGTATTACCCTCTACCATGTTTGCTGAGACGCTGTTCCACTTATCTACCACGATACGGCCCGTGTATCCATGAGGTCTCCCAGCACCAGTTCAAAATAGTTTAGAAAGGGCCCTTCCGACCTGGACGTGGATAGAGAAGCGTGTCGGGGTCACGTGGCATCACAGTGTGTGCGAGCAGCCAGAGAGACGCTGCAGGAGCGGCGGGAGGTAAGCGGGGGTGGGATATGGGATGTATATATATATATATATAGATTGATATATATATATATATATATACAGGTATATGTGTGTGTATTTGTGTGTGTGAGCGTGTGTCTGCACTTATGTGTGTTTGATCATGTATGTGTACTCATATGTGTTTGATCATGGATGTGTACTTGTGTGTGTGAGCATGGATGTGACCTTGTGTGTGTGTGAGCATGGTTGTGTGGTTGTATGCTTGTGTGTGAGCATGGATGTGTACTTGTGTGTTTGTGTGAGCATGGATGTGTACATGTATGTGAGCATGAATGTGTTCTTGTGTGTAAGCATGGATGTGTAATTGTGTAAGTGGGGTGAGAAGGAGAGTGTGTCAGTATGAGTAAGTGTGTGTAATTTGTGTGTTGTGTATGTTGGAAGGGGGGACAAGGGGCAAGGTAGGCGCAGACCAGCTGTTAAAGTTGTGTTAGATGTTAGATTCCGGTCTCTTGTTGTATCTTTCCTCCTCTTTTGAAATAAACGTCCCTCCCTTTAAGTTATAAGATATTTAGAAACTCTTTCGATTTATTTCTACAGAGATTTTCTCCCCGCATTGGACTCAGAAGCCGGTAAAGAGTGTTTCATAAATCAAAACTTCTGATGGTTGCCAGCAACTTGAAATGAAATAGAAATTACAGATTAAGTTTATTGCATTCCAATTGTCTTCTTTCAAACCCGGTTAGAACGTTCAGCTCCTAAACGCCGGGAATAAATTCTCATTACAAAAAAAAAAAGCACATTTGTTTTCTTATTACAAAAAAGTGCTGTTTTTATTCCACGGTTTATTTTTCTTGGATGAAAGTATAGTCGAGTGTTTTAAATTATGTGTAACTTTCCAATGTCTATTAAATTCATAATTTTACTTCTAAAGTCTGTGAACTCAACATAAAAAGCACGGCAAGCGAGCCTGAGTTTGTTTCACAAAAATAGGTCGTAAATTTAAAAACATGCCCAGGCCCCCAAAGGGCCAATTTGTATCAAGTGCATTGGTTTAATAGGTTTAGCTAATTCCAGAGAATTAGAGGCTCAGACTCCACTGAAAACGTCAAATCAGAATCACATGTAATTTGACAAAGACGTGTCCATCAAGAAGGTAAAAAAAAATAGTATATTTTTTAACTTATTTTTTTTAACAATAAAAAAATATGTTGATGACAAATATATAATGTGAAAAAAATTTCATGGAGAAAAATCTATTTTGCGAGCTCGTGAAGTGATCAAGGTCAGAGCAATTTTAATCCAGATTCAATTCTTTTTTGGAGGATTTTTTTTAAAGACATTCGCTACACTAATTAAAAAAAAACTTACTTAAAAATGTTAATTGGTTTTCAAACTTAAGTTAAGTCCCTTTAAATATATCACTTTTTAATTGTGTGTCTGTTGATCAGTAAATATTTTTAATGTTTGAACAAGGTCATAACTATTATTTCTTAACTACGCCGAGGATTCTCAAATCTTGATTATTTTGGGGAAAAACTGCATAGATTATTTTTTTTTTAAAACCAAAAAAATGACATTTTGGCTGTGAATTTATTTTCTTTAAATATGTTATTTTAGATCAAAGTGCGTGTTATTTTGAAAGGGTTAAATTTTGCATGTCAGACTGATCCAGATTGGGTTTCTTTATTAGAGATTCGCAACGCCCACCGGGGTTAGACTTTGCCAAAAACAACAATTGTTGTAACAACATGAAAACTGGATAATAAAAGATTGTGGCGAGTTTAAAGTCATTCTTCTGCCCCCGAACAGAGCGATGAATCATTCCATATTTAACGGATGATTCCTAACAGACCGTCTGAGGTTTGCTGTATGGTTTGGGATGTCTTTTAACGGCTGCCATGCTGTTGCTTGATCAGGGTAACAAGGTAGTTAAGTGACTTTTATAGTATACATATGATATATATAATATATATTATATATATATATTAATACAAAATATCGCAGTTTTGTTCTGTTGATTAATGCCAAAGGTGATTTTTTGGTTAATTTGGCAGATTTAGGCCGGGTATTGTCTGAATAAATGAGGGGAATCAGAATATCTGAAAGCTGTGATTTTTTTTACATTTAACTGCAACTGGGACTGCACCTTCGAATATTAACCCTTTAATATACCAACATGATTATTCTACAGTTGTGACTCGTTACTGGTTGCAACTGATTGTTTCTAATAAGATCCGTATTGGAAGCCACCAATCAAGATATTCTGGATAAATTCACCTGTATTCAAGCAGGGAATCCAGGTTTGATATAGCAGGGAGAAAAGCACCAATCAGAGATCATTAAATCGGGGGGGGGGGGGGTTGTAGAAGTCGACTCCAGACTATGTGACCCTGAGAATCTGCCCTATTCATCTCGAGACCCTAAAACTGGGGTAAAAAACCTGAGACTCTGTCCATTCATCTCGAGATCCTAAAACTGGGGTAAAAAACCTGAAACTCTGTCCATTCATCTCAGGACCCTGAGACTGGGGTAAAAACTCTGAGAATCTGCCCATTCACTCCCAAACTCTGATACTGGGGCAAAACCCTGAGACTCTACCTATTCATCCCAAAATTTGGAATCTGTGGCAAAAACCCTTAGACTCTGCTTATTCATCTTGAGACCCTAAGACTTGGGTAAAAAAAACCCTGAGACTGGGGTAAAAACCTTGAGAATCTACCCTTTCACCACAAGACTCTGAGACTGGGGCAAAAACCCTGAGACTCTGCCCATTCACCCCAAACTTCTGAGACCGGGGCAAAAACCCTGAGACTCTGCCCATTCATCTCAAGACCCTCAGGCCGGAGTGAAACCGCTGAGATTCTGCTCTTTCACCCCAAAACTCTGAGACTGTTCTAGAACATTTTTCTATTGAAACAACAAACACAAATTGTTTCTTTTTTGTATCCAAACACAATGTTGCATTTTGAAAGTTAAACGTGCGGCGCACGTCAGATCGGACTCACAACCTATCAAACTTAAGAACAGCCCAATATTGCACCAAGGGGTTAATATTTGCATGAAACATGTCACACACATACAATTCTTTATTTCACTCTGGAACAAGAAGTCTCCAGGCCAGTTTTAATCAGAGGTTACAAACTGATTTCCCTGTAACCTTAACACATGAAAGGTGAGAATTGTAAAACCAGTTACTAAATAATTAGCACGTTTCGCTTTTTTAGGCGTGAGTTTGAACTTTTTTCGCAACCCATCCCAGTTTCTGACTTTGATGATTACGAATTCCTCCATCCATCTCTAATTGATTATTATGCGGCTAGACAAATAACAGTAAAATACAATAACAGTAAAAATATCAAAGGGACGTGTGAAATCCCACAGGTTTTAAAAAATATATATTAATTTAATAAAAATAATAATTAAATTCAAATATTCATATAGAATAATAAACCAGTTTTGAAGAATTGTTTTTTAAAAATGTTTTTTTATTAATTTGATTTGGTTAATTTGTTGGCCAGCTTCCAATGTTTCCATGATGTCATTTTTCTGACCAACTCGGTCCTTTAGCCATAGAATATTAACCCGTGATGCACTGAAAATAATTGTTTCATTTGATCTCAAGTACCCCAGAACCACATGTCGAGTTTTCTTTTTGTATCTGTATAATGATGCAATTGTATCGTAGATCCGGGGTCTGTTGGGGTCCATTTGGGATTAATGGGTGTCCTAAGCAATTACATCATAATGATTTGTGTCACAGAATGACCTCATTTTTGTGTTTCAAGTTTATAACAGATCCCAAAAGTCACCCAGACCGAACTGTAAGCTCTGGGGGTCTCAACGATGCAGAATTATTATAAATTTCAAACTTTTCCCAAGTCAATTTGCTGAATTTTACCGTAAAGTTTCTTGTCCCGATCCAAGTGGCTTCCAGGTGAGCTGGGAATATAGAATGTATAAAATATGCGTTGGGATCTTTCCTTGTGATCCAGGTGTTAGTAGTTTAAGTACTGAGTAGGAAAAGTAAGATGTTATTGTGGCTTTCATAGAGTCACAATTAAGGGTTAATTTAACGAAGACATGACTATGATGGTGTTTTTGGCATCAAACAACTTATCTTGTGAAATAAACTAATTTTGTAATTTTGTAACAAAGTTGGAAGCATAGCGTTGTCCAAAACATCTTGGTACACGGAATGGGACATCCCAAGATATTTTGGACAATGCTCCGTTTCTGACTTTGTGGGAACAGTTTGAGGAAACCCTTTGCTATTTCTGCGTGACTGCCCCCCGACGTACAAAGGAGGTCCGCAAAGACATAGCTGGATGAGTTTGGGGCAGAAGAACTTGGCCGGCCGCACAGAGACCCGACCTCAACCCCATCGAACACCTTTGGGATGAACCGGAAGGGAGATTGCGAGCCGGGCGTCTCGTCCAACATCAGCGCCAGACCTCATAAACGCTCTACTGGATGAATGGACAAAAATTCCTACAGAAACTCCCCAAACTCTTGTGGAAAGCCCTTCCCAGAAGAGTGGAACCAGTTATAACTGCAAAAGGGGGGGGGGGCAACTTCATATTAATGTCTATGTATTTATAATGTGATGTCATCAAAGTCCCTGTTGGTGTAACGGTCAGGTGTCCCAATACTTTTGGCCATATAGTTTATGTGTCATACTATATATATATATACACCCTTTTTTATTGACACTTTAAAAAATCAGCGACATTTAAATAATTGCTAAGAAAGAAAAAAATAATACACTGTGTGCAGGGGCACCTTTAATTTCCTTTTTTCTTTATTTTTTCCCCATAGGCTGTCTGCTTAAATAGGGCAGCCTGATAGATTGACCCTGATTTTGTTAAGTAAGTGATCTGACGTCTCGAAGTAACCGAAACGTAAGTGTAAATACAGCCTCTGTTTGCTTCATTGTTCTTGACTTTGTACGCGCTAATGCAAAGCGATGTATTCGGCTGCATAGTCCATCAAACGGATTTGATGTTTGAAAGTGCACAGCTGGGATTCATTTCCATGGCGTTCGGAAATGTAAACGATACGGGAACGTTAAAGCACATTAAGCAACATGATGACATTTTGGTCGTGTTAATGAAAATTGTCATTTAAAGTGGAGAGAGAGAAGGAAAGCCTCGGTAGAACGCGGAGGACATAAATAGGATTTATTTGCCCTCTTTAAAAAAAAAATGTAAAAAAAATAAGAAATTAATATTTTTGTTCATTTGTAACAAAAAAAAAAGTAGAATAAAATCTGTCGTTTGTTACATTGTAGAATCTTGTTAGGAAAACAACACCGAGTTTTTCGACAGTCCTGGGCTCCTGGATACATTTATTGTTAGTGACAAAGGCGACCTTGGCTTTCGTGTGGTTTCCTGTCTAAATTTGGAGACTTTACAGGCTTCGCTTTTTTTTTTTTTTTTTTTTCGGTGATAGGAAATGCAATTTGAGAAGTGCGAAAACAGTGTGCGTATTGTTGTATAAATAGCCGTCGCTGTCGCGCATTAAAGCCGGGGCGCGTGTGCTGCGGGGTGTCTGCTCCTTAACAGGAAAAAGTAAACCAAGATTCAAATCTTTAGGAAATTCATCAAATATGCTTCTTACAGCCTTTCAAGGCTTGCTTCACTGCCATCTGATCTCTATAAACCAAATTATTGCGGCCAAAATACAGGACCTGAGACGCCTTCAGCTCACCTACAATGAAAGCCAGATGCCTACAACAATGGGCCCATCATTTCAAAGAATGGGCATTTTTTAAGTAGTTTTTTTTTTTAATCCACTCAATCAAAACCAAAATAATTTATTTAGAATGTTCCAAAAGATTAACTGATTCTATTGATCCTACAGCCTTCTATGTCACTGACGATCTTCTAGATACAAATGTAACAAAGTGAGAGCTTTGAGAGGTCCATGTGGTCTTATCATCTGACCAGGACGAGCCATACGACACTTTGGTCCAATGCTCAATAAACCAGTGGGCTCCATCTTCTTTTTTAATTGTACTGACCCACTGGGGAAGGCTGATGTCATTTGGCCCATGGGAGCCAAGAGGAGTGCCCCATTGAGACGACAGATCAAGATACAACACAATGTCCAGTCCTGTCCAACATAAACCCGCCAAAAGGAGGACTCCATAGAATAAGGGTTCCTTAACTGGACCATAAGTAGGACCCAGACATGGTGGAAATGCGGAATCCTAAATCCTGATTACTCTAGACAATCTTTTGTGGAAATACAAGCAAAATATCCAACTTGTGGTAATCGTCCAGAATGTTCACATTAGAGTAGCCCAAAGGGCAAATTCCCTTTCCAGCCCTCCTTTGTACGACTACATAATCATACTAGCCATGGGCTGACTTTATGAAAAGAGATAATATTTTAATCCCATTTTTTACTCTGAAGAACGGATATCAAAAACGTATTAAATTATTTTTTTTCTTTTAATTTTGTACAAATTACACCCAAAAAAGTGTGATACAGATTATAGAAGGTTCTATGCGTCAGTCGTTATCACATGAAGGTCTGCCTGGTCTATCTTCCCCAATATTTTATGTGTTACGTCATACACCTTGCACACATTGGGTAATTTAGGGAAACTCAGGTATTGTCCTGCTATGTTTTTTTGTTAGCCCCTAATTTGTGGAAATCGTATTCCACAGCCGGTGGTTTCTTCACGAATACCCAAACGAGAAGAATCGACACCGAAACGGAAAGCGAAGAAGAAGCGGTCAGAGTGAAGTTAGGGTTGACGTTTTCATAGCAACTTTTATGCTAACGAACACCAGCTCAGAAAGTCTGTAGGAAATAAAAATGGTAAGTTTGCAGACATTTTCTTTTTCTAGAAATGTTTATTTTTTAAATTATTCAATAGAGGAGAAATCGGTTTTCTATAAAGTCGTGAACAGTTTCAACTTGTTCAAGGCTGAAGTCAAGGGCCTTTTGTGTTGTGTCAAGGTGTTGTTACAATGTCACCGCTTGACTAATTGAGACTAATTACTTGTCTAGACCTGAGGGGGGGGAATGAGCAGTAAGTGAAACAGACCCCGGCCTGTTATCCTGGTTATACCGACGCCTGTTAGGTTCCACAGTTGGAAAGAAAAATTAATTGCCATTTTGCTTTTTCATCAGTATATTTGTTTTTCAGTCTGAAAAGTGAGAACCATCTTAACACAGGAGGCTGGTAAGCTGTGTCTGGATGTAGTGTAACTAGACTTATCTGAACAACTTCCTGTCCTGAAGCTCCGCCTTGCAAGGGCTGCCTGAACCAATCCAAAACGATCAGCAACTTATCAACACCGTAGAGATAATTCAATCGAAAGGAACGATCATGCAGATTTTTGTTTGAATTTCGTGGTGGTCACTGTCATGCTCACCCATTCTCTCATTCACGCTCTCTCACACTCTCACTCACACTCGCTCACACTCTCACCTTTTCCGCCAACCATGTTCATGAAGATGAGGAAGAAGCAGGAGAAGAATCTGAGCTGCATGGCATGGAGACAGGGAGACAGAAGCGGAGAGTGACAGTCTCATAGAGTATGAATGAGAGTGTGCAAGAGCATGAAAGAGTGAATGAGGGTGAATGAAAACTAATTCAGAACAAAAGCCCAAAAAACCTTGACTTGTCATTATTTAAAGTTGCACTTAATTAGGTCACCTGCTTTCAAGCAGTGATATCAACCATAACATACTCAGAGCAAAAAACACCAACTGGGAGTCTTATCTATGATCCTAGTGGGGGGGGGATCCTGACATTGGGGCAAAACCCTGAGACTCAGCATCAAACCCTGAGCCTTCCCAGGAATATCTATGTCTCAACAGCATCACGTGGTTTTATTTTCTGTAACGCATGGGATCTGAGAAAGCTAACGGCGCCCTCCTGGATCTTTTAATTGTAATTGTTAATATTTTTGCGCGATTAATAAAAAAGATCCCAAATAAAGGAATTTCCACGAACCGTTTGGCTGCGAGACACATTTCATTTTGGAAAGTACGTATTTTTCCCCGGTGATCCTTAAACGAATACTCCAACGGCGGAGGGCTCAGTACATATTCATGCGCTTTCTACAACACGGTGCTTTATGTTCTGAAATAAAACGGGCGCTTTACAAACACGCGTCGTAAAAGGCGTTGAATCATGTAAAAGGTTTCGCGCGTTAATGCAGTGCGCAGACAATAAGGATTTCTTTGTAATTCACTTTGACAATAATTCTGAATAATGCAGCTACAAATATGTCGACAGCCGGGCCGTGGAAATGTAAAGCACACCGGAGGAAAAATATCGTTCGCCTTTAAAAAGGTAATTAATATGGCTTTTTAGGGAGCGGAGGGGGGCGGAAAAATGCTTAAAAGTGCAACTTGGAAAAAGACATAACTTAAAAACATGTAAATATTTTCATAATCCAAATGTATCATCAGCGCTCTTAAACGTACTAATATCAGCTGAAATATACAAAATAAATGCGGCATAAATATGCAGGGAAAGCGAGCGCGTTTGCCGAGCTGATTTTACCCATCGCCGCAGACAATAATATTGGGATTAAAGGGGTAACATAGGGCATAACCCCCCTTTTTTATTTAAAAAATCCCCCCTTTTTTTTCAATGACAACCGGAGAATCGGATTTTTAAATAGCTAGAAAATAAATGGGGGCCGTAAAAATAATGTTATATGCCGAGCAGTTTCTGGCAGGAAAAGATCATCATAAAAAGTAAAAAAAAAAATCTTTAATTTCATTTTAAATGAAAGGGCGGCAGAATTAAAGCATAAAGTAGATGCTCTGATCTCATTAACCCCGGCAATAAAAATATTTTTTACATATATACGGCTTAAGCAATCAAATGTCTTCCCTCCCCAAGAAATACTTTTCACATAAACAAGAGGAAATATCTGCAAAGCTCACTGTGCCTGGACCATTAAAAAAGACTATTCTATCTATCTATCTATCTATCTATTATCTATCTATCTATCTATCCATCTATT